>RJWH01003383.1:57694-158621 GCA_004363575.1 Solenodon paradoxus | reverse complement strand
CTCTGGCCTACCTCCAGTCCAAGCCAGGATTCTTTTCTCAAAGCAAATTGAAGAATGTCCTCCTAGACATAGAACAGAGATATATTTTAGAAAAGAAATCCTAGCCCCTTCTGATGGCTTCCAGCCCTGCAGAATTCAGCCTCCCAATCTACCCTAACTTTCTTCTCATGTCATTTTCCCTGGTCAGTCTTCCTCCAGTTCTTGCCATATGCAAACTTTCCCACCTTGAGGCCTTCACACATGCTGTTCCATCTGCTTGAAATGCTTTTCTCCATGCTTCTGTGTAGCTGACCCTTCTTTCCCTTCAAGCTCATGTTGAAGGTATTTCCCTGGACATATTTCAAAAGAAAGACTGGCTCCGTCTTCTCCTTCTCAAAATGAGCTCTCTTTGAATTTTTGGCTGTGGGCTTTTTGATGTATTTATTTACTTGACACCTCTTTATCGAGTTCCTATTATGTGCCAGGGTTTGTTCTGGGTGCTGGGAGGCAGCAGTGAAGAAGGCAGATCAGAGCTTTCCTTCTAGTGGGGGAGATGGACAGTGAGCAGGTAATGAAGCGTAGCTCGCATGCGTGACTCTCTCCACGTGCCGTTGAACAGTCTGAACAGGGGAGACCACTAGGCTCTAAGCGCCGCCTGGTTGGACTCGGTTACGATTCATCAGTGGGACCAGCAAGAAGCCTGTGCAAACCTCGAAGCTCTGGGTCAGTCTCTTCAAAACAAGAGTCAGCGGCAACCTTTTGGGATCTCGTGCTTCTGCTGAAGAGCCCTCTCAATCCCTCCCCAAACCTGAAGTTGTCCTGTCTTCTCTGCTCTTTACTTCATTTACATAAAACTTTTCTCATTACTTCTGAATACGGGGCTCCCACACGTAAGCAACTAAGCGTGGGAGATGGACTCCAGTCACCGCTGCCCGCTCTGCCGATTCCACTGAACCCCAACAGAGTCCTTGACTTGCCTCACACTGAGCTCATCAGAAAGCCAACCTCAGGGGGCTGCAAGCCTCTTATTTTCTGTCTCCACAGGGTCACACAGATTTATACCAGCCCCATGAATTCACAAACTTCCACATTATATTTCTTCTTGAAAAACTTGATAACTTTCCCATCTCCGATGCCATAAATTTACCTCCTGGTAAAGACTACTCAGCTCAAGAAAGAGCATGTCATTTTAAGTAGTGAGATGAAGAGACTCGAGCAGGGAGAAAGCACAACTGGCTGGGTTGGGCGGATATTTCAGCACATGCTGATAAATATTTGTGGAACTAGCAAATGAATAAGTAAATGAAGGCTTCGGCAGCTTTTCTCCATCTCTCCAAGCTGAGCTTCCCCTACCTCTCTATCTTCCTTCTTCTCCTGAAAGTCGGTGAAATTCATGGGTGGCTATTGCTCCAGCAATGGCCCCAGCTGAGATCTAGTGTTTTGATTAATGTACAGACTAAGCTGCTGCATCAAAGAGGCTCAAAAATTCAGCCAATCAGGATGCACCCTTGTGGCTAAGGTGGCTGAAACTCTGGGGTGTGGGCCATGTAAAACCCAAGGACTCAGGCTTGCAACCCACGGCAGGGGGAAGAAAACAAAATAAACAACTGGAAATGTTTCTTTCTCCTCTTCCTTCTTTCCTCCTTTCCTTCCTCTCTTCCTTTCTTCCTTCCTTCTTTCCCTCCTTCTTTCCTTCCTTCCTCCCTTCTTTCCTGCTTCTTTCCTCCCTTCACTCCTTCCTTCCTCCCTTCCTTCCTTCCATCCTCTTTTAAAAAAAAAAAATCAACCATTTAAATAATGTTTCACTTCTCTCTTACCAAACAAAGATGAGTGTCCTGGCTGACAGGGTAGCTGTGTCCCACAAAGCTGTTAAGGGATACGGTTCCCTCCTGCTACACTAGTCCTGTGTATGTTGACTTTACTGCCTGATGAAAGCTGGGTCATTATCTTAATAACCATGCTTTGGTCTACAGGAAGTGGGAGGTAAGCTCTTCTTTTTAAAGAAATAAGAAGTCACACATTCTTTTATTGAGGATTTAATCAGAAGACTTCAGTTGTCAGCAAGGAAGTCTGGGAGATGTTTCCGAGAGCTGGGTGGGCTTGAGCTCCCATGAAACTCGGGGACGTGCTATTTCTAAGAGAAAGAAAAGGGGACTGAACCTTGGGAAGTGAACAGTGCTCCCCAAGCCTACACCTTTGCTGAGATCCAAACACCCTTCATCCTACTGCTCTGTCCTATTCTTCTTCATCGACCACACTCATAGCCTTCCTGTAAAGCCCAGCTCAGATGGTCCCATCACTGTCCAGCCACTGGGAGCCATTTGTGCTGTGGGCTGTGGAGGGAGCGCTGAGCCCTGCTCTTGAAGAGTCCACCATGAGATTCCCCAAGTAAGGCCCCAGCACGAGTCTGATACACGTCAGTCATTAAAGGACCAAGTGAATCCCCACTACATGCTCAGTGAATGCCACCTCTGTCATTACCGCTTGTCCTTGTCTTTGGTCTTTCCCCAGGTCTTCTGGGGAAGCAGCTACGAGGTGATGGTGCGACAGGCAGAGGGGTCTGCAGGCTTGTGCTTGAATCCTGGGCCCACCACTCTTAGTGTGTGACCACGGGCCTGTAGCCTCACCTCTCTGAGACTCCGCTTTGCCATATGGGAAGGGAAGATAAGAGTGGTGCTACCTTATAGGGTGAATATATTTATTACATCACATGGTCCATGTACAGCGTTGCGTACTATGCCTACAAAGAATGTATCTCAACAATGCTTTTTGTTTTATTGTTGTCCTCACCTTCATCGTCAGGGATAATCATGCATCTCAATCAGACCTGATTCAGCTGCAGAATGGCAGAACCTCATAACAATGACATCCACAGATAGGCGTTTATAAGGCACCCAGAGGTGGGCAGGACTGGGGCGGAGGCTCAGAAACACCTCAAGGACCCAGCTCTTCTCTCTTTCCTCTTCGCCATCACCCAGGTGTTGGCTTTCCTCCTTGAATGTGTCCCTCCTCATCACCAAGTGACAGGTATACCTCTAACATATGCATATTCCACACAGGGAGTGAGGAAAAGAGGCTTGCCAGTCAAGTACATTCGTCAGAAAAACTAAGGCATCCCTGCACACCCGACATCACAGAGCTCCCTGAGATCTCAAAGGCCAGAACGGTACCATTTGGCTGCCCCGGAGTGTCAGGTAGTGGGAGAAAGGCAGAAAGTTCCTTCAGCCACCCACAGTGACTATAGAAACAGATTGGACTTGTCCCCAAAAGATATATATTCTAGTTCTCAGCTGGGCTCTGTGAGTGTGAACATATTTGAAAAGAGAAGATTTACTGTAATTAATAAAGACCAAGTCGTGTTGGCAGAAGATGAACACTTACTCCAAAATGATCAGTGTCCCTGTAAGGAGAGAGAAAGATGGCCATGTAATGATGAAGTGGAGATAGGAGTGAAGCTACCACAAGCCAAGAGATGCCGAGAGTCCCCAGGAGCTGGAAGAGGGAAGGAAGGACCCTCCCCTAGAGGCTTTGCAGGGACAAGGGCCCTGCCTGTACAGGACTTCAGACTTCTGACCTCCGGAACTGTGAGAATGCCTTCCTGCTCTGAAAAAATCTCTTTCATGATGAATAGTGCTTCTCCCCCAAGATGGATCCCTTCGCTTTCTAAAGTTTATTGAGCACATATTCTGCTTCATGCCTCATGCACAATTATACTTCTGTCTCACCACAAGAGGAAAGGTAGGAAGGTTTGAGGGTTTTGTTGTTGCTTTTTAAGGCAAGGTGAAGGCAGCAATGAAGGCAAGTTAGCAGAAAGAGAGAAGGAAGAAGCACTTTTATTTATTGTATTTTGCTGTTTATCTTGGTTGTTTCCAGGCCCCGGGTCTTGAATCTGGTCCTTGGGATGGATGTGGACTGCACTTGACTGGAGGCTGAAGACTTAACTGCTAAGCCACCAAGTGTGTCAGGGAAGGTACTTTTTAAATACCCATTTTGCAGACAGAGAAACTGTGGGCCACACATTCAGTAAATGGCAAAACTTTGACTCAAGCCCAGGTCCATGTGCTCTGCCTCGTGTGCCCTGGATGGCTCAAATAATTCCACCAACTCAGAAGCAGTGCTTAATGCTCTCAGGAAACAGTTTCTTCATTCAACTCTTGAGGAATTCAGATAGGGGAGCTCTGCCATATTTTACCAAAATATGTATTAATCTTCTCACTCTTAAGTTTGTTTCCCATAATGTTTCTTTAAGATATCATACACACATCTTCTGTATTGTGTGGGCTGGAATCAAACAAAGATAAACATGTTTTTAGGAGCAAAAACTGATGATGCTGTCTTTAAGATTCTTTATGTATATTGTTTAAGTTTGAAATCCAACATACGCACAATATAACCAGATTTTCTTCTGACTATGGTATGAGCATATCACGCCCAGTTTGACTTCTAGAAAAAGAACATCTGTGTGTCACAGTATTCCCTACAGAAGGAAATGTTCGTGTGAACTCCACACTTGAATGAATTAGAGTTTGGAGAATTGGTTTAAACCCCGCTGACCCGGGTCAAGTGAAAATGCCTGTCTGGATTTACGATGGGAGAGACTTGATCCAAAATGACTGTGTAGAGACGAGAACACATTAACGTCACGAGTTTCAAGCATCTCAAAATCCAATCTGAAAGCCTTTTCTTTATAGTGCAGGGTAATGAAGCTAGAAGGGACTTTGGGGTCATCTGGCAAGTGGTGTGCAGACAGCATGATGGGGCCAGTTCACAGGACTTCTCTTTGTGACCAGTGTCTTGGAAATGCTCTTCTGCATCTTAATACTTGCTTAAGCTTGGAGGAGAGTGGAAGGGAGGGAGAGAGAGAGGGAGGGACGGAAGGAGGGAGGGAGGGAAGTATAAGGGAGGGAAGGAAGGAGGGAGGGAATAAGGGAGGGAAGGAGGGAGGGAAGGAGGGAGGAAGGGAGAGAAGGAAGTTGACTAAAGTTTGATCAAGACAAGCTCATGGGTACCGTATCTCACCCTCTATAATGCACAAATTTCTGGGGAAAATAGGGATGCATGTCATGTACATAGGTAGTACTAATTCTGTATCCATATAAATGTTTGCAATTCTATTATTTCTTATAGTTTATCTATTCTTGTGTTTTCTAATTAATGTTACAAAATATTTCTTGTGCCATAATATGTTAAAAATAAATGCTGAAATTCCTGTATAATACAAAAACAACAAAAGATCTTTTCCCTGAAAATTTGGGCCAATAGCACGAGTGTGCACTATCACAGCAAAACCGGACGGTGAACAGTGGGCCACTGCTTCTGAGCTGTGTGATCTTTAGAAAGTCACTTTCCAGCTCAGAGATTTGGTTTCCTCTTGTCAAAATGGACAATGTCTGGCCCCTTCCTCACAGGGAGGGAGGATCACGGGAGTCCTGTGCAGGGGGCCTTGCGTCTTAATTTCTTCAGAGCCTGGAAGGGGTGGGCGATGCAGTAAACCCCGCTTGCAAGGCTGTTCCCATCAGCCTTCACCAGGGAGCCAGGAGAGGCCCCAGCCCCTCAACCATGAGGGCTTCTGACGCTGTCACCTGCCAGCATGGTGGTTTGCATGCTCTTTGACGGCCACTTCCCTGCAATGACAACACGGCTAATGCAGGCTTGCTAAGCTTCCTCTCCGCTGCAAACAAAATGGATTAAAAAGTTCAATGGAAAGAGACATTCTCCTTTCTGCGATTTGTTCATGCATCTGGTTAGGGAAAAGAGATGCTTTTCTATCAGTCAGGACATTCTTCAGATGCATTTTAGACTGTGAACTCCAGCTCACAAGGGTGTCTGCCATTTACACAACCCAGCACACCTTCAAGATCTTCTTCAGAAAATCCATTTGCATAGCTCAGGTGCATTGGGATTGTTAGTCACTCTTTCAAAGGTTATATTTACTTTAAACAGTTGATAATAGGTTATAAATCAGATGCCCACCTATAGTAGCATCTCCAAGTTGCAGGTATAATTTCCACAAGCAATAAGCTACATGTTACCTGGTCTTAGCAAAATGTCAACTCAAATAGCCAAACACTTCCCAACAGGCAGTCTCCATTAAAAATCCAGGTGAAGTTGAGAGGAGCAAGAGGCTGACTGAGCCAGCCCATGTCTAGAGCCCTAAAGTCCCAAGGAAGCAGCATGGAACCTAGAAAAGAACTCAGCTTTTGGAGCCAGATGAATATTAGAGCCTCCCCTCCCTCTTAGCACCTGCAAACTTAACAAAAAGAGGGTGCAATTAACTCTCTGAGTCCCCTCTTCAAAGTCTGCAAAATGGCGACTGGGTGGCATCCCCGCGGCACTGAATTCCCCGGGTTGCTGAGGAGGAGAAAGAAGAGTATGTGTATAAAGCATCTGTCGCCTTCCCTGGCACCTAGCAATTGTTTAATGAATGGTAGTCGACACATTCCTCTTCAACGCACATGTTTCTTTGAAACAAGTTGTCCCAGAAGTGGGGTTTCCACTAACTTTAATAAAGAGATAGGTAATTACCTCAAGACCAGCATCTACTTGGTCATTCTTTGAAAAAACATTAATCGACCACCTGTTTTGTGCCAGGCTCTGTGCCCTGCTCTCAAAGAGACAGAGATGAATAAGACATGAACCTCCAAGAATAAGTCCCTGGTGAATATGTCTACGCAGGTAGTATTGCATTTCGCCTTCCAAATTAAGTTTGTCTCCTCATGCTTAATTAGCAACATTTCTTCTGTGTGCTTAACAATTGGTTCAACGGATTGTTAAGATTGTGGATAACTATGGGGATAAAAGTACTTTGGGGGCTTGAACTTCAGCACAGTCTTAACTGCTTTATTTATTCAATAGATACACAGTGGACACGTCTTATGTTCCCAACGCTGTTTTAAGTGACAAAGACATAATGCTGGGGAGTCATTTCAAGTTGGGAGGTGCAGTAGTTTCCAGACAGGTCTTTGACCCTTTTCCCACTGAGGGACAGGGTCTAGACCCCTCACTTGAATCTGATTTGTTGGTCAATAGAGCAGAAAAGAAGTGATACAATGTGCCTTCCACCCTAGGTCATGCAAGCCGACGCAGCTTCTCCCTGGCTCACGGGACGGTGTGTTGGAGACACCACACAGGAAATCTGGTCACACTGAGGCCACCATGTCATGAGGAAGCCCAGACTAAGTCATGTGGAGAAGTCCTGCATCTACAAGATAGTATAGAGATGCCAGACCCAGCCCACCATCTGACCACAGCCACAGAAGAGGCCCCACAGCCAAAACACCCAGCTGAGTTCTTCCTAAATTCCTGAATGACAAAAATCCATAAGAGATAATAAAATGACCAATGCTGTTTTAAGACGCTAAATGGATGGTGGGTTGTTTTGTGGATGCACCAATAGATAACCAGGATGGGGAGATAGCAATGTACACACACACACACACACACACACACACACACACGCACTATCAGGTAGTAATAAACACTAAGGAAAGGAAAGCAGAGCAAGAGAATAAATCAGCAGGAATGTCTTAGGGAAGGCCTCCTCAGGTGGTGACATTGCAGAGACCTGAGCGGGAGTCTCTTGACTATTTACAAGAATAAATATTCCCAGAGAAGAGAATAAGTATAAAAACCCTGAGGCCAGAGTGTGCTTAACACTTTCAAGATCAATCTAGAAGAAACCTGCAGATGGGACACTTAGGAAAAGAAGGAGCAGGGGAAGGTAGAGACGGAAAGTCGGCCAGGAGTCTGATCATAGCCACGTGAGACAGTGCCATCCAGACCAAAGTTAACACATACAGATTACTTACTCACAAAGTGTCAGGCGGTGTTCTAAGCACTTGACATTTATTAACTCGCTTAATGCCCGCAACATGCCTTGTTATAGGCAATGATGTTAAACCGCTGTATTGATGAGGAAACTGAGACACATCGAGGTAAAGAGTGAGCAGGGCATGGTTGTGAAACACGGTGTAAAGTTGGCAGGACCTGGCACTGGACAGAAGTGACATACAGATGAAGGGCAGATAAAGAGTCGCTCACCAGGGGTTGTAGCATGCACAAGTCAACAGGCAGAGATGACATCTGATGAGCAGGGGGACTTTGAGGAAGGAAACTGTTTCAGAATCAGTATCTCTAGGGCAGTGTCAAATTTACTTATTTCTGCATTGACCCACCACACAGTGCGAACACAGGGATCAGTATTGTTTGGACAACTCGTCTACCAAGATCCAGGCAAACTTCGCCGGACTCTAAATATAGATACTTTAAAAATCAAAAATCCAACTTTCCCCTAAAATTATCAAAGACTACCTCAAAAATCCTTTTTATTTTTCATTCCCTTGCATGATTTTTATCACACCATCTCCTGGGATGACGTTTTAAGAGCAGAGGAAAAGGGATGGAGTCTAGTGAAAAACCTGAATGCTTGCATAAGAGATGAGACCACGTCTGAAAGTTCACTGGACAAGCTCAGAGGACTCCCGACCCTAGCAGGCCTCAAGGGGTGTGCATGACACCCAAAATAGAAAGGACCTCCATGTTCTGGTCCCACGCTGAGTGCTCATAGCTCTCATGCAATGCCAATGAGGCCGTATGAGGAGAGCACCCCTACCCTCCTTCAAGTGACAATATAGCTGTGTTATTGTAAAGCAAAGGGTCTGGACCTCACCACTTGCAAGTGACAGAGGTACGGTGTAATGCAGGCTGCCTTTCCGCCTTCTTGTGAAACAGACTGACATGTTACAATGTGTCACAAAGGTCGCACACAGGCATCCTGACCAGGCTCCACCCTCACCAGCGGGGGGAAGGGGGGTGGTGTAAGCCAGTGACTTTTCTTCCACGTGTCTTAGTTTCCCCATCTTTCAAACAAGGGTGTTAATGAATAGTACCCAACCTCAAAATGTTATCTGAAGATATAAAAATTAACGTGTTGGCAGCTTTTCTTACACAGAACCAACAGTCATGACAGCCCTCTCAGAGAAGAGGGAGAACAGTGTGCCACGGACTGAACTGTGTGCCCCAAAATTCAGGCTGATGCCCTTACCTTCAAGGTCACAAAATCTGGGGATGAGACCCTCCAATAACTAAATTCACATGAGGTCATAAGAGGGGAGCCCTGATCCCTCTGGATGGTGTCCTGGTAAGAAGAGACTCGCCGGGAACAGAACTGGCCAGCACCTGATCTTCAGCTTCCCAGCCTCCAAGCACTGTGAGATAATACACATCTGCTGTGTAAGCCTCCCCATGTTTTGAGCAGACGAGACAGTTCCATGCTGCGCGTCCTCTCACTAGCCTGGCTTCCCCACGGAGCTTCCTGCCTTCGGAGTCCCAGGGCCCTTCTCCTCTGGACCCACACACATTCACTCGGGGCCCAGCAAATGCAAAGCAGACATCTCTGGAATTCAAAACCGCCTGCAGAATGGAGGAGCCTCTTATTTTAATGATTCTAATTTATCTCCAGCATTATCAATAATAAATCAAACTAAGTGGAGTGAAAACAACTTTCCCTGCAGCTCTGTCATGTTCTGTTGGAAAAGACAGCTCCCTTCAAAAGGCAAAGCTGATCTCCACCACCTCAGCCTGCCCTCGGGAGCAGGCTCTTCGGGAAGGTACTCAGAGGATTTCCTCCATGAAAAAAGACATTTTCTATTTGTGCCTATCTTCTTGCCACGCCTGGCACCCCTCAGCCATGGCTCTGCACGCATCACATGCACAGCTTCATTCAATTTCAACCCATAGGGTAGGAATGCATAGGACCCCATTTTACTGGTGAGGAAACCGAGGTGCAGAGTAGCTGAGTGGCCTGCTCATAGTCAGAGCTGGGAGGTAAACCCCAGGGTCACCTCCCCTCCCATGAAGACGTTGCTCTGGCTGGCAGATGGCAACCAGTTTTATGAACAAAACTCAGTTTTGGAAGTTAGAAGGTGAGATCTGCATCTCTCCTCTGCCTTCAACGATAAGTAGAAATAGTGGGAAATTGTGGGATCTTGCTGAGCTTTCATTTCCCCCTTGAGAAGGGACAGCCTAGAAAAATTACAAGGCCACCACCTCTGGACCGCAGAGGACTGTGCACAAAGAACATACCAACAGTGCTCCCTGGAGACCAACCATGGGCTGGTTAGTAGGCTGGGAGGGAGATGTTGAATGAATAACTGCAAAACACGTAGCGGTATGTCACTGAATCAATCATCACAATCATTACTACTTTTCTTTATCAATGTTTCCCTAGGTTCTTACCAATGTCCACGAGCTGAGCTTGAGGGGGAGTAAATACAGCTTGCACCCAACTGCTTCCTGCTCAGCCAGCCGAATAACAGTCAATTAGGTAGAATGCTCTTGGAAACTACAGGAGCTCAAAGACACATCTTGGAGGTCTCTTTTGAAAAATGAGGAAGATGGGGTCAGGTTGACGAGAGACTCTGTGGTGGCCTCACTGCCACCTTGTAGCCAGGTCTCTGGACACCCAGAACCGACTCATCCCTCAGCACCTCCTTCCTCAGCTCCCTTTCCAGCAACATAACGGCACTGGCCCATCGCCCCACACTCTACAGCTGAAACAATGCTTTCGTAGAAGTTATTTCTCTCTGGTTCCTTTCGCAAGTTGAATTGTGTCCCCAGAAGCATGCGTTGAAGCCCTTGGACCCGTGAGCATGACCTGCTCTCAAAGAGTCTTTGCAGATGCCATCGAGGTAAGATGAGGTCCTTACAGTGGACCCTAATCCAATATAACAAATAAAAAGAGAAGAGCCCAAACATGACACAGTGAAAATACACCCATATGGCGACAGAGGTAGAGTCTGGGGTCATGTGTCTACAAGCAGGGAATGCCCAGGATTGGCAGCAGCACGAGAAGCACAAGAAAGGCTCAGAATAGACAGTCCCTTAGAACCTTCAGAGAGGACGAGGCCTGGCTGAGCCTTGATGTCTGACCTCCAGCCTCCAGAGTGGTGACAGGACTTTCTGTCGTTTGAAGTCATCTAGTATGTGGAATCTGTATGTCTGCGTCTATGTGACTGGGATGGTGGCTGGGGCAGGGCTGAAAATTCCATCAAACTATGCCAAATGCTTCCTTAGCATGCAGAGAGAAAGAAGGCATGACTGTGCTTACATTAGCAACTCTGTCCTGGTCACATGCATCTTCATGATGATCATGAAGCCTGTGAGTAAAGTTAATTGGTGACAAAGGTCTGCCCACCACCTTGAGTTGAGGTTTGCTTCTCAGAATTCTCCATCTACAGTACATTGAGAAAATGACCACAATGCTTTCCAGCTTCTTCCATGAACAAGACGAGCCTATTTCCCATCTCTTGATCCGGCATGGGCTTGTCTTGGTGTGGTCAGCAGAAGATGGTGGCTCTGGTGTTGGGTAAGTCCTGAGTCTAGCTCCAGTCAGCCTGGGAGCTTCTGCCTTCGTGAATTTGGCAATCTTGGACAATCTTTGACCCAGGTGAGCAAGTCAGGTGAGCCTGCTGGGAGAGGAGAGGCAACAGACCAGTCATGCCCATTACCTGGCTGACAGCTGGCCAAACTCAGAAAAGCAGCCACCCAGCTGACCAACAGCTGGCCACAGACACATAGGAGAGGCCAGCAGGTATCCACTGGAGCTCAGCCCCCAATGCCACCCACAGAACTGTGTGCTGGAGACTGCTGCTTGGAGTCACCAAGTGGAGGGGTCACCTGTTATGCAGCAAAAACTAGCTGATATAAAATGGCTTTAGGTTCCAAAGGAAGCTTCTGAGGCAGGGCCAACCTGCCATGAGCACAGTCCCTGCCCTCTGTGGGCAAGGGGTCTCACAGGTCTCCCCTGGAACCCTTCCTCTGGCTGGTCTGTTTGAACCCAGGAAGCAGTGGGAATGTTCTGTGTGTGATGCTCCACAGTCCTTTTGACCCAGCACAATTCTGGGTCCATTGCTTCCACTCACCTCTTGCTGTTTTCCATTATCACACAAATACCTCAGGAAGGAGTAAGAGTTCATCTCTGCTGGCCAGAGAAGCACTAGATTGGCAGTCGGTAAGGTGCTGTCCAGCAACCGCAGCCACTGAGACTGCTGGGCTCCGGGGCCTACTGACCACAGGATGGCCTGCAGACAGACAAGAGGCTGGATCACCATGGAAGCAGCCCCACCTCCACTTACAAAAATTAGGGCTTGGAAGTCAAGGAAGTTTTACGATACTCACCCAGGTCAGGAAGTGGGCAGTGGAGGTCCCTTAGAAACAGCATCCTCCTTCCCTCCTTAACCTGCCAAGCTGATGCCTGAAATTCTGTTTGTTCCCTTTGTGTTGTACAATGGAAAATGCTGTGACTTTAAAATACAAACAATTTGCAAAGCAAAGTCAATAAAAAGCAAAGTTAAAAGGTGGTCTGTTTGCAAAGCACATGATTGACAAAAGGTGTGTGTCCAGAATATATAAAGAGTTTCTCAAATCAATAACGAAAAGGCAAATGACCCACAACAACTACGGGGGAAAACCATCAAAAGGCAATCCATGTATTTACCAAAAAGCATAAAACACGGACTGACCGAACCCTCCCCCCATGTTTATTGCAGCAGCATTTACAACAGCCAAGAATTGGAAACAACCTAAATGCTTATCAACAGATGACTGGATAAAGAAGAGGTGGTGAATAGACACAATGAAATAATAGTCAGCAGAAAAAAAAAGATGAAATCTTGGCATTTGCAATGAACGATGGAACTCGAAGACATTATACTATGGGAAATAAATCAGAAGCAGAAAGACAAACATCAGATGATCTCATCATATGTGGACTATAAAGAAACAAAAACAGCAAACACACAAACAAAACAAAAACTAACCCTTGGACAATGGGAACAGAACCAAGATGACCAGGCGACAAGGGGACGAGGGGACAAGGCTGGGAGCAAAGGGCAGTGAGTCCAAAGGACAGTGGGGGAGGAGCTGAGAAATGTGGCAGTGGGTGTGGCGTGTTATCATGTATCTGATGGAGCATGGACATGTACTTCTCAACGTGTGCTGTTTTGTTACAGAAACGAAGCAAGAGAACAGAACAAGCAAAAACCAGCCCTTAGACATCAACAAGAGCACCGAGGGGACAGAGCAAGGGGCGGGGGCCGGTGGGGGTGGGGCCCAGCGGGCAGGGTGAAGGACTTGTGGTGATGGGGTGGTGGGCAGGGGTGCTGTCATATATCTGAGGAATGGGGAGCCTGCACATATGGGTTTAGATTATCTTGTAAGTCAAAGTTATCTCAATAAATAAATAAAGACCACCAATGGATGAGTTCACCCAAATGACTAATAAATGTAGGACAAGGAATTCAGCCTCATTAGGACCCAAGGAGAAGTAAACAATAAACAGTGCAAGAACTCAGCCCCGACCACAGAGACAAAAATCATTATGTGGGGTGAGGGGACATCCAGTGGTCACCGCTTCGGTGATAAGGTTAGTAACTCCTAGTAAATCTGAAGATGCCTGCACCCTAAGACCCAGCCACTCCAGACCCCAGATCCAGAAAACACAGACCCTCTCACACATGTCCATGCCCGGGGAGGGTCGCCGTGGTGTTGTCTGCAATAGAAGCAGCGGCAAACAGCCTCGCTATCCACTTAGAGGGGAAAGAATAAATAAATGATGGTATATTCATACAATGAAATTCTATACCGACCTTAAAATGAGTAAATTAAATTTGCATGGATCATCATGAATAAAATATAATGTTGATAGAAAATTCAAATCGTGGAAGATTAGGTAAAGTATTCAGTTTATACAGAAATGTTAAAGCCTGAACAATCCTGGATGCACATATATCAAAGTACGCAATCATGAACTGGAAGACTACCGCCAACCTCAGAAGACCTCCTGAGAGGTAGGAGGGGGCCTCCAAAACTCTCTAGAACATTGCATTTCTTTCGAAAAGAAAGAACCCAGAAAAATAAGGCCAAGTTGCCACATTCATTAAAAGAGGTGGTGGATACCCAGCTCTTGTCACTTGATTCCCAGCACTTTTCATTCATTCATGCATTCATTTATTCCCCCAGGACTTATTGAGCACCTACTGTGTGCCAGGACCCTTCCCCATGCTGAGGACACAGCTCTGATTCTGGACTTGAGACATTAGTAGGGATGGACAGACAAATAGATGAGCAACATTTATAAATTATTAATCTAGGATGAATTTGTGGAGGGAAAAAACTAAGGCAAAGAAGGTCAATGTGGAACAGCGGTATCGAGAAAAAGGGTGCAGAGGGTTTCAACAGGGATGTCGAGAAGGAAAAGGAAACAGAAGAACCAAACGTACAGGGAGAGGAGAGTGAGTGACAGGAAGACTTTCAGGTGGAGGAGAGATGGTGCAGAGACTAAAGGGCAGGGGGAGGTCACGGGAGGATCACGGAGCGTGGGGGAGGCAAGAGACAAGGTCCAAAAGGCAGTGCAGCAGGGAGCCCTGTGTTCTTTAAATACGTCATAGTGGCTTTCCTAATCGTGGCTGGCTGAGTTCAGGCACGGCTATGAGTAGGAAACACCAACATAAAAACGTGATGAGCTCAGCAAAGCTCTGGCGACGCCACGGAGCACAGTCTGAGGCGGGGTGGAGTGGGGTTCCCGCTCTGCCTCAGGGGATCACCTGGGGAGCTTTAACACAGGATGCACAGATGCACCCAGACCGCAGACACCAGCATATCGGGAGCTGGAGAGAAGCAGAGACGTAGCGTGAAGATCCCTAAATCATTCCAACGTGCAGCGAAGTGGGGGCCACGGGATAGAGTTGGCAGGGTGCCCCTCACCTGCATTAGCTGACTACAGAACTTTGTATTTTTGTTCTTCACAGATCAAATCACAGAATATTGGTGAAATGTGACTCCACTGTTGGTTTTTAATCTGAGTTTTTGTTTTTGTTTTGTTTTGTTTTGAAAAGGCCGCATGTTCCCAGTTGCTCAATCAAAATCAAAGAAAGCACTTAGAACGTGCCTGGCACATTATGAGAGCTCACGAAATAAGTTCGGCTTTTGTAGTCATTTATACCTGAGCTTGAATCTCATCAGCACCATTCCTGGGAATTGGTCTTATCTAGGACATCAAAGCATGTATTATTAAGAACACTGAATATGGTCTCAGACAGTTATAATGTGATTTAAATGCCCTGATTTTAGAGGTGAGGAAGCAAGGGCTCAGAAAGGTAAAGCAACCGAAGGTCACACAGCGAGTTAGTGGCAGGCACACAGTACATGTGTGGCGCTCACCTGTCCCCAAAAGATATCCTGACTTCATAAGGTCTTGGTGCTTCCCTGACATGTAAAGATGGGTGTGAATTGCATTCATAGGTAAAGGAACACAGAAACCAGAGAGCCAGGTGTATTTCTGGGACCCCGCCTGGGCCTCCCTGGTCGTCCGCACACCATCCTAGCACTTAGCACCATAGCTCTACTGCAGGAGGTAGTTAAAATCAGGGAGAGAGGCAGCCTCCCCTGTAGAACCCCCACCCCCACAAGGGCGCTGTTTGCATATATCTAAACTTGGATGCACCAACTCAGGTCTCGCCTGGATTTGGTGAGAAGGCTACAGCTGCAGGAGGGGGCTGAAGGCTGCCAGGCTTCCAATCCAGAGCCTAGACCTTGATTGCTGTGTGACCTTTGACTTTTTCTACCTTTCTCTGTGTTTCCATTTTCTTACCTGAAAAATTAGAGGGAACACTAGTGCCTTGCAGGTCTGAGAGAGAGGATGAAATGAACTAATATGAATCAATAAAATTATAGAACCATGCCCAGCAAACAGTAAGCGTTGGATAAATCTTAGCTATTTGTGTTGTGTTATGGTTAAAAATTAACCAGCCTAAATTCATGGAGACAGAACACATACTCATGGCTGCCAGGGGCTGGGGTAGGGGGTCAACTGAGGAGTAACAACTTCATGGGGAAAGGGTTTCCTTTTGGAGCGATAAAAAATGTCTGGAACTAGACAGAGATGGAGCTTGAATGATACAGAGAAGGCAGCAAATGTCCTGAAATGTTCTCTATTAAATGTTATGAGAATTTCACCTCAATAAAAAACAAAACTGGCCAACCCATATTCCCACCCTAATTCACCACGTCTTAGCCAAATTTCGATTATCTCGTCTGTCAAAAGTCATAATAGGAATGCACTGGACTCTACAGATCACATGTGAGAGTCAAATTAGGCAATTATGTAAATTGGAACATCCGCATAAAGCACTTGGCACATAGTAAATACTAAAGAAATGACACGGATTGAGTGTCATTGAGCCTAAGGGTGAACACAGTGAGCATGGGAAGTGACCGTCTCTGGCTTCTCCTGGAGCAGATGGATGCAATATAAGATTGTCAAGCACATGCAGGTCGGGTCATCATGAAATTTTTCTCCAAGATCAACCCCGAGATTCATCTGGGACACCCATTCTTGGCAAGTCAAAAATCCTAAGTTACTTAATAAGTATTTGGAATAACCCTGTCAATTACCGTCAAACGTATTGAGAAATAAAGGGATTTACATCCACTTTGACTCAAAGAGCAGGAAGTGGCTTCTGCGCCCACACTAGGGCCTCTGCTCCCACCATACTTTTGATGAAAGCCATGGGCACAGAGGACTTTCTCGAACACTGTCTGTGCACAGTACTTGGAACGTTTGAAAATGAGTCAGCCAGGAATTTCTGTAACACCTGTTCTGGCCTGGGAGAGGGGAGCAGCTTTAACTAAAGGAACAAGAGTCTGTCCTGTGCTTCTATAATCTGGTTAAATTGCAACAGAAGGAGAGAAAGAAAAACCACACTGAGAGATTGGTAAAGTATAAGTCAGAAAACCAACACAGAGAGAGGTGGGAGGGAGGGAGGGAGAGGAGAGAGAGAGAGAGACAGACAGACAGACAGACAGACAGACAGAAGAGAGAAATATTATAAATGGAAGGCCAGGTGCACTATTTCCAAATTATACTGAATTAAGCTCAAATCCCTAACGTCTCATTTTATACCAGCTATTCAAACAGATGTCTCTGCCTTTAGGAAAATTACTAAAAATGCAAGTGTGCATCCTCATTGGTTGCTGCTTTGCTCAAATCTCCTGCCACCATGTTAATGCTGGTGACATTAAAACAACCAGCAGCTGAGGGAGGGCACTGAAGGAAAATGCCAGAATGTGTTCTGAAAACTTTCCTTTCTTTTTAAGGAAAAATGCAGGCAGGAATGAAGGCTGTTAGGCAAGCAGGCAGGAAGAGAGAGGAGGAACTATTTTATTTAGCTGTTCATCTTGCTGTCATACCTGCCACCCCCACCCACCTCCCCAGGTCCTTGGAATGCATATGGACTGCACTCGACAGAGGCAGCAGACCCAACCGCTACACCACCAGGCTGTGCCCTGAAACTTCTTGCTCACTTACTAGGGATCCAGAAACATGCTAAAAGAGTTAGCATTTATTCGTTTGCCTGATCCTTAAAATAACTCTGATGTAAAATATACGCCAGTTGTTTTTTTAACACCCAAGAAAACAAGTTAAAGCCAACAGCCAGGGTCATCCCTGTGGGTGTGTGTCCTGTCAGTCACACGGGGCCTGTGCTTGGCTTCATGATCTGCAGTCCCTGTTTTGAAATTCTAAATTTTTGAACAATTTTGAACCTACATTTTTTAATTGAGGTAACATTTGTTTACAACACTGTATAAGCTTCATGCCTCGATAAATGTGGTTCTCACCGTGTCCACCACCAAAGATCTAGTTATCACCCACCACCATCCAGCCAACCCCCCTGACTTCACACTGGGTCCTGCAAATTAGGTCTGGGGTCCTGCCAATAGCCAGCGTGATTTGCCACAGGCCCACTCCCTCCTGTGCCTCTCCCGAAGCCACAGACCCGGTCCCTGAGCGGCTGCTCTTCGTTCCGTCAGACAATTGCGATGAGAATAAAAGAGGCTGCTGTACTGAAGAAGGATCTTTCACAGGTGCCCAGGAGCACACCTGTGGCGAGTACCCCAGAGGGGCACGATTCCAGCCCACAGACCGAACTCACTCCCACCTGAGTTTACAGCCACAGGTTGTCTGGTTTCCACCACCTCAAAGAATTGGGGGAAAAAATGTTAATATTATTTCGTGGGACATGAGCATCAGATGACGTGCAAATCTCAGTGTCCATAAAGAAAGCTTTACTGGAGCACCTCTGCCCCTACTCATTTAAGCTTCATCTACGGCACGTGTCAACTCCTGTTGATCAACTGAACCTATGGCCCCAACATCTAAAATATTTTCTCTCTTATCCTTCACCAAAAAAGTTTGTCAACCTATAATGCAGGTGTCTGATGAGTGGACGAATGTATGGATAAATAAGTGAACAAATGTTTTCAGAATATCATTGTTGGTATTCTGTTTATACAATGTTAACACAACATAAAAAAAAAATCGAAACTCAAGAATAGTCCCCTCTGCCCCAGAATTATCTAAATGTTTTAGGAATCATGACATTTAAATTCCAGGTCTCTTTATTTTCCCATCTCTATTTGGGTGATAGCAAAAGTGACCTGTTTCCCCTCCTCGCAAATGTGAGCCCCTTGGGATGTGATCTTGCAGTTCCTCCCACTAAAAGGTGGGGTCTATTTCCTTACCCTTGGAATCTGGGTTGGGTTTGGGACTTCCCTGAGCCAATAGAAGTGACAGATGTGATGCAGTTCCCATCCTGAGCCTAGGTTTCAAGCAAATCTCAGGGATTTTTCACTGACTTTTTTGTAACCCTGTTTGGAAAGGACTCCCTGAGGACAGGGCCAGGCTGATAGCCCGTCGTGGAATGAGAGGCCACGTAGAACAGAACCGTCAGTTCAGCTGTCCCTGTAATCCCCCAGAGCCCATCAAGATCAGCAAAGCCAAGTCACTGACTTGCAGCTGACAACGAACATGGAAGTGAGACTACCAAGCCCAGCCCAGATCTGCAGAACCTCCAAGTCAATCTACGGACTCACAAGCAAAAGTAGCTGATTGTAGAAAGTCAGTGGGATTTGGGAAATGTGCACTATACAGCATTACTGTGGAATAATAACAGACATACCATCTGTCTCTGTCCACTCATATGATTTTCCTTCTCCATTATCATCTACAGAAGAGCAGCAGCAATTGATATTTATCAAACCATAATAATAATCACCTTGCACCATCCCAATGTGCCAGACAATGTGTGCCAGACAGTGTGCTCAAATGCTTCCCCCAAGTTTGTTCACTGAATCGCCACAGCACAACAGTCTTGGCTAAGAAGGTCTCCTGTCGCCCCAGCTTCCTGGTACTCGGAGCCTGATGGAGTCCCCTCCCCTGGATATGGGCCAGACACAGTGATCTACTTCTAGTGAACAGAACTCTGCAAAGACGATGGGATGTTTCTCATGAGCTTCGGTGACAAAAGAACTCTGATTTTCATCTTACTCACCCAGGCTTGCTCTCACTTGCTCATTCAGATGGAAGCAGCCTCCGTGTTGTGAGCGGTCCTGTGGAGAAGCCCACATGAGAAGGAATGCAGCCCTAACCAGGAGAAAGCAAATCCCACCAACAATATTTTGAATGAGCCAATAAGCAACTGTCCCTCAATCCAGTCCTGGGACGTCTGCATCTTCAGCTGACACTTTCATTACAACTGCATGAGAACCCCTGAGACAGAGGACCCAGGAAGGCTGTGCCCAGATCCCCAACTCACAGAAGGTGTGAAAAAATAAGTGCTTGCTGTTTGAGTCTGCTGAATGTGGGGATATTTGTTACACAGGTATCAATAGCTAATACATTATGTGAGGCCATTTTTACAGATAAGCAAGCTGAAGCTAAGGGAGCTGAAGCAAACCTACTGTATCACACAGCTGACCCCTGAGACCACGTTCGGATTCCCGGCTGACGGCCCCTGCTTATGGAGACATGAACTTTACTTCCCGTGCCCACCACCCCGATGCCACCATCTGCCCTTCTGTGAGTTTCAGCCTCATCGTTCTCCCTGGACACTCTCTCTCTCTGACCCTTGTCTACTTTTCGTGTGTTTGGTTGCTTTTTGTCTTTAGTGGCATCTTTGTCTCAACCTCTTCTTCTCTCAGCCCTTCTTCCCCATCGCCCCTTTATCCAGGCCCCCATATCAAAGTGCGGTGTTCATAAATCAGACGACCTCCACTGAGGCTTTCAGAAAATGACCAGAGAGTGACAATTGAATGGCATCTGGTAAAAAGCAGGTCAAACAGCCCCAGCCCCACAGTGGCCAAGAGGGCAAGTTCTTGCTCTCTGCTGATATATTACATAGTAGTCAGCTTCTTAATTATCAACTTCTGTGCCGTACCTCTGCACAACAAGGGGCAAAGGCCTTGGCTTCCTCACTACCCTTTTCCCAGGCCTAACTGAGGCCTCACCCCAGAGGATGAAAAAATTATTTCCTGAACGCATGAATATGCAATGAGAAGAGGAAGAGAGAGAAAGATGGAGAAGAGGGTTACAATTTACTGAACACCTTCTATGTGGCAGGCATTTAATCAGTATGAGCTTAGGTCATGGTCACAACCACTTCACTGTCTGCCGCATTAAAGGGGAGAAAGGCTGAGACTCAGAGATGTAAATTTCTGTACCCACAGCAAGTAGGTGACACCAAGACATGAACTCAGGTCCTGTTCTCCTTGTCCAACACCCTTAGAGACCCAAGTCAAACATCTGTAGCCCTTAGCAGCCTCCCTTGCTGGTCACCAACCAGGAAATCCTACAGGCCTATCAAAGAGGGACAAAGAAAAAGCTCGGTTGGAATCCAGCTCTCCAATTACTATCTACATGCTCTTGAACAAATTACCTAACATTTCAGTTGGGGAGAAAAATGGGGAAAAATAAATATACCAAAAGTCATAGAGTTTCTGAGAAACAAGCTAGTAGTCCCTGTGAAGCGTCCAGAAAGAGACTAACACATCATCAACTCTCCATAGAATGAAGCCAGAAGCCTCATCTAGCTTGTCTTTGAACAGGAGCCTCCCCGTGCCATTAAGCAGGTCCCCTTTTCAAGGATGAACACAGTGCCTGAGAATGGAAGCGATTTGCCCAAATTATTTAACGAAGTCACGAAAACTGACACCCCAACTCCCATCACCCCGCCCTGTCCTGTCACCCCAGACCCTACACAGGCTCGCCCACCGCCTGCCACAAACACTCCCGAATTCCACCAGTAATAGAGCTTCCCGGCTCAGCTCTACTGAGCCACCCTTTTAAGTCTCAGCCAAGAATGTTCAGGCTTCACTTCTGAAATGAGCCCTTGTCTGCCTGTGGAGGCCGGAAGATGCAGCCCCCGATGAAGGGGAAGCTGAGCAGAAGGCAGAAAAGAAACGCAGGAAAGGGGTTTCCAGCAGGGCCCCTGTCTGTCTCCGGGAAACTCAGCATACTCATTTCCCCAGCAAAAGACTTATTAGTTGCAGAATGGAATGGGGAACCCACAGTAACGAGTCTTTAATTACCAAGCTCTTTTACCTTATTGCTTTTGTGTGGCCCCAGTGAAAATGAGCAGCGGCAGTTTCTATTAGCAATGTTAATTACTTTCCCGGGCAATTAGACTCACTGGGTACCCGAGCACCTGACCTCCCTTCCTACCAGCAGAAATGGGAGGAAGGAAAAATTGGTTGGGGGCTAGGTAAGGAAGAGGTGGGAGAGAAAATGAGAGTGTTTATAAATGCTGAGAGAAGCAAAAGCATCCAGGTGAGTTGAATGGAAAATGAAACTACAGGACCTCCCAGGCCGCCCCCAGGAAGGTCCGGCAAAAGATCTACTAGAGGAGGGTTTGAGCACAGGGACTTGTCATGGTGCCTGAAACTGTGACAAATTCCTCTCAAAAGAAGCCCCTGGAGACGTTCCCCAGGGGGAACAAAGTGTATAACACACCTCCCCTTACAAAGAAGACTCCTGAGGCCCCGCGCTGCTCAGAGACCTCCAGAGGTCACACCCCCAGGCGGAGGCAGACCTGGGGACCAGAGCCTCCTCTATTCCTTGAGGCTCAGCGTCACACTGACCCTGGAAAACAGAAGTGACCCCATGCCAGTTCTCAAGAAGTTTAGGGTCTGAGGTGCAGACAGGCGCTATTGCGCTGCAGGACATGCATACACAGGAAGCTGTGATGAGGACTAGACAGGTGAGATGCCCTCTGTGCAGATGGAGTGATCAGGGAGGGCTTCTCTGAGGAGGTGACTTTTTCACTGGGAACTGAAAGTTTGGAAGACTCCTCTTCTTTGGAGAGAGGGAGTAAAGGGGTTTTTTACCTACCCGGATATTCACAGCAGCACAGCCAAGACATGGAAACAGCCTAAATGCCCATCAACACATGACTGGATTAAGATGCTAAGGCACATTTACTCAATGGAATGCTTACGCGGCTGTTAAAAAAGATAAAATTGTGCCTTTTGCAACAGTCTATATGGAACTGGAAGGGATCATGTAAAGCGAAATAAGTCAGAAAGAAAAAGAGAGACACAGGATGGTTTCAATCCTATGTGGAATATAATGAAATGAAACAAATGAACACACAAACCCCAACAAAATTAACAGGACACAGGACGATGGTTATGGAGTGGCAGAGAGAAAGGGAAGAGACAGACTGACCATATAATCCATTTTAAACAGGACAGACCTACTTTTTTCAAATTTCAAGTTATTTTAACATCAATGTCAATTTTGCTCTGTTTTAAATAAAGCAGGGCTTTTTTTTTTTTTTTTGGAAAGGTGCAGCAGGAATGAAGGTGAGTAGACTGGTAGGGAGAAGAGGAAGAAGCATCTTTTCTTTTTTATTTAGTTGTTCAGACTGGTTGCTTTGCCCCGGACCTGGGACTCAAACCCAGGGTGTGTGCTTGCTCCTTTAGAGACAATTGACCCAACTGCTGCTCCGCCAGGGGGTGCCGCCCGGGCCTTCTTTAATGAGGGGCAAAGCGGGCAGTTGGGTTGTCCTGGAGCCAATCTGTTGAGGGGGCCCAAAAGCAGCTCCCCGTGCCCTGCATTAAAGACCGCCCCTGCTGGGGCTGACTGCAGAGGGCTGAGGCCACTACTGCTGTTCCACCCTTGTACAGAAACAGGAGTCGAGGAAAAGAGGATTCTCCCAACCCATCTGTTTCTTCAAAGGGAGCAGAACGCGGCAGCATAGTCAAGCTGCAGGTAATACTGTGGGGTCATCTCTGGTACTATGGGGTTATCTCTGGCTCTGTGGGGTCATCTCTGGCTCTGTGGGGTCATCTCTGGCACTGTGGGGTCATCTCTGGCTCTGTGGGGTCATCTCTGGCTCTGTGGGGTCATCTGTCTCTTTGGGGTCATCTCTGGCACTGTGGGGTCATCTCTATCTCTTTGGGGTCATCTCTGGCACTGTGGGGTCACCTCTGTCTCTTTGGGGTCATCTCTGGCACTGTGGGGTCACCTCTGTCTCTTTGGGGTCATCTCTGGCACTGTGGGGTCATCTCTGTCTCTGTGGGGTCATCTCTGGCACTGTGGGGTTATCTCTGTCTCTGTGAGGTTATCTCTGTCTCTGTGGGGTCATCTCTGGCTCTGTGGGGTTATCTCTGGCACTGCGGGGGTTACTGGGCATTTCTGCCACTGAGATGGTTAAAGTGGCAAGTGTTTTAGGCAGGACATTTAAAACAGGGGCTTATAGAGGCACCAAATTTGATTTTTCACTGAGATGCCAAAATTCCTTGCACTGGGCTCTGCCTGTATATACGAGTTCCCAGCAGACCACACATCGTCACTCTGCGATCACTGATGGACACACACAGTGCTCACTAGTTGCTGGCTGCGCCGCTCTGCTCCTGCTCAGACTGCTCCATCCCTCTCCTTAGTGGTCAGCACATAACCCCGTCCCGTGTTTACCATCCCAGTGTCCCGCTCTTGTCTCAAGGAATTTCGGTCAGCCTACGGAATTAGGGAGGAGGTAGTGGTAAAGGACACTGGATATCTGGCGGTGGGGGTGCTGTGAAATATAGACTGAATCGCATCTCAGCATCCTAAAATGGATACAGCATTGTGAAGAAAAGAAATAATAAATACCATCTGTTTAAAATCATGCATTGCCTGGCGTTGAGGGTTAAACAGTAATTCCCCGCCCCCCCACACCCCCACCATGCCACCGCCTCGCCACTAAAATCATGTCTCCCCAGACCCCAGGATACAGCCTTATTTGTAAATAAAGTTCTTCACACATCTAACTAGTTAACATCAAGTCCCACTGGATGAGGTTAGGCTCGGCCCTCAGTCCCATGACTGGTGCCCTTAGAAGAAGAGGAAAGATGACAACAGACACACAGGGAAGCCCTCTGATGACAGAGGCAGACCTTGGGACAATCTGTCCACACGCCACAAGCACCGAGGTGGCCAGCCACCGCCAGAGCTGGAAGAGGCAGGAAGGACCGCCCCAGAGGATGCTTCCCGGGGAGCATGGCCTCCCGGACAGAGAGAATAAAACCCTGCTTGTAGAACTTTGCTACAGATGCCCTGGGAAGTAGTACCCCCACAGCTCTGCCCCGCAGACTAATTCCCACGTAGGGTGGGCTGCACCCGGAGTCCTGAGGGCCTGCTGGCCTGCCTTGTGAGTCTGGGCACCTGACTTCCCACTTCAGACCTGACCTGAGTCAGGAAGAGCTCACGGTTTCCAAATGCATGAAAGGGATCAGAATCCCTCTGGGTGGAGCAGGCCTGTGTCATGTGCAGATTCTGGGGCCCGCCCACGCCCCAGGCTTACAGAATCAGACTCTCTGGGTGGGGCTCTGAAATCTGTATTTCTAACAAACTCCCCAAGAGGGAGATCCAGAGGTGCCACCAGTATTTCGAATCTTGGGACTCAAACACGTACTCTAAGGGCCCTTTTACATAGTGATGTGTCTGTCAATGTGAGGTCTGTCCCCTCTGGCCTCCACCGTGGGCTGCCCCTGCCCTTCCTCTCAGATCTAACTGCAGGTTTCTGCCAGAAACCCAGGCATCCAGGAGGCAGTGAGATGCTCAGTCTGGAGGGAAAGACGGCTTTGTCCTCAGTCATTAAAAAAGCAGTTTGCAGAGCCCTGCTCCTTTTAATTTGTTTGTCTTTTTGATTGTGTAATTGAATCCAAGCCACCAGGCTCAGCGGAGCCTTGCCAGGGAAGGCAGGAAGCCAAGAGCACCCAGCAGTGATTGACAGGCGCTGAGGTGAGAGGCTCTCCGGGCCAAAGACCTTTTCTTGCCTGGCCCCTGAGGTCAGGCAGTGGGGTGCAGGGCAGGGTGCCTGGACTTTTCCAATCAGACAAACCAGGGTTCAGATCCCAGCTCTGCCGGGAGCCAACCGTGTGACCTGGGGGAAATTGCTACACCTCTCTGTTCCTCAAGTTCCTCATCTGTGAGATAACACACCTATTTGGCAGGGCTCCTGGTACAAGCACAAGAAGTGTGCCCAGGAAGGCCCTGGGCACAGTGAAGGCACAGAAAACTCAAAATGCTGACAAGGACAGTGACAGCGAGATTTGTTGTCACTATTGTTGAACAGCAGCAGGCTACCACTGGAGAACGCCAGCTCCCTTTGCTGGGGAGGGACCCAAATGCTGGAAGAGGCTGGACAGGACAGCCTGGAGCAAAAAGAGCCCAGAGTTTGGGATCAGAACTTCTCATTTTCACCCAGTTCTCTATTCTCCCTGTGTGGCCTTGGGAGCCACACTCTCTGAGCCACCGTATTCTCATCTTCCAAATAAGACGAAGGGTTTTGTGAAACTGACAACCACCCTATCTTCTACAAATCCAAAAAGGAGATTACCATGATCTCATACTCTGGACCGCACGGCCAGCATCAACCTGCCTGCAGGTCGGAATCCCCTAAGGAGCTTCTAAAACACACCAGCCCAGCACCTCTGCCAAGTAGCCATCAGTGTCAGGGCTGGGGTCCCCGCTGAGCTGCAGCCACCAGTCAGTGCGGAGCTGGCCCAGAGGAGGAAGACGAGGCCCAGAGAGGGGCGCACACAGCATCCTATCTACTGGCCGAAGTGTCCCTCGTACCACCTGCCCCTGCCAACTTAAGATTCCATTCTCAGGGGCCCATCGGAAGGCATCTTTGTGTTGAGTGGCCAGCTGGGACACCACGGTGCACCGAGTCTGCATTGGTCAGGAAGCCTCTGCTCAGATGCTCCCCAGCAAGGGGTACGAACCCAGCAGAGGTCCTCTTCCTGGCCCTCCAGAGAGGCTGGGACGTCTGCGTACAACTGCTGAGACAGCATGGAAGGAGGCCCATGGGGAAGGCGGACGAGCCTTAGAAACACAGTCACAGGTTCGTGTCACCCGCCTATGCCTGGCTGTGCCCCATCAGCAGGGAGGCTAATGAGAACCTATTTAAACACCGAGTTTCCCTGCCACGCTGGCTCTGGGTCCTGCTTCTAAGAAATGCGTCCTCTAGCCCTGAGGTTCAGCCCACTCCTCTGGATGAGTCAGCCCTTTGTAGGCAAGAAAAATGTCACGTCACTCTGCAAGTATGGTCTTGAAAGAACAGGCTGGTGGCCAGGAGAAGGCCAGGCGTCAGCACAGTGAGGCCGTGGCCTCACAAAGACTGTAGGGAGAAGGCCTCAGGGAGAGAAGAACTTTGTCAATGTAAGTTGTGTTAACAATGGAGCCAGCTCCCCAGGTGACAGTGAGCTCCTGGCACGGGAATGACCTCGGTGAAACCTGCGTGGCCCTGGAGAGGACGTGCCTGTGGAGTCCCGGCTTCGGTGCAGGGAGTACACAAACTCAGAGGGCTCAGATTCCATGTTCTGCTGGATTGAAATCCCAAGGGCCCAATTGGCAAAAAAGGCACCCGGCGGGCTGTCAAGGGCTAACCTCATCACTTGCTAGTTGCGTGACCTTGAGCGAGTTAGGTCATCTCTCTAAGGCTGTTCGCTCCTCTGCAATTCAAGAATCATCATCCATTTCGAGTCACCAGAGTGAGAATCAACAGCGTGCCAACACAGAATTCTTGAAGAGGCTGAAACAGCCGGGCCCCACCCACAGGGCGTCCCCTCATCTCTGCCTGTACCTCCCAGTCATTCTCATTAAGCAGATTAGTGCTCAAAACCCATAGTCACTTACACCCTTGGATGCTCAGAATTAAATGCAGCCACAGTGTCTCTTCCCGTCAAGTGCGTGCCTGCAGGACCCACACTATTTCACAGGGAGAAGGTCTTAATCGCCAGGCCTAAAGGGAAGCCGCTATGGACAGGAGGAACAAAACCCGGGCCAAAGAGACATGAAGAATCACCCAGGCGAGGTGCTCCGGCCAAAAATCCATGGCGCCGAGCCCTGTCTCACCACTAGGATGGAAGCAAGTCCCTTTAAGGTGCAGGTGCAGAAAGCAAATGCACTGATCCCCAGGGCACCTGCTTCCCCTTCCCCATCCTAGAGATGGGACTCGAGCACCCACCCACTGGACAGAGAGTCAGGGGTACAAAGACACAGCTGTCCCTGCACCCGTGTGCCTGGTGAAGCAGGAGATCCTGGTGGGAACTGGAGGGCCCAGAGCCATCCATCTTGATGCAAAAAGCCTCTGCCCTATTTGTTTTACCACCCGCATTTGAACTTAGGGCATCTCCGTAGAGCTTCTGCTTCCAAGAACTGTGACTCTCCGTCCCTCAGGAAATCAGAATCCACATGGTCAAAGCCACTTCCCACAACTGAGAAGCCCTGGTCAATTGGAAATTGCTTTGGAGTTAATCCAACTACCCTGCGAACAGGGGAAGGGGAGAAACTTCATCCCTGAAAATTGAGAAGAAGATTTGTTACGTATCCAGAAACCCACTCCTCCTTCCCCTTCTCAACACACACATATGCACACAGAGACACATAGTGACACAAAGGCACACACAGACACACACGCACACACACACACAGATACACATGGACGCCGACATACATACCTAGAAATGTAAATGACCAGAATCTATTCTGAATCCACCAGATGCCCAGTGGGTCCCCCACACTCTCATTCACGTAAGGGAGGGGCAGTGTCCAGGTGACCAAGTCCTGCACCCCGATACTGTAATACTCTAAATGGGCTCAGGTTTTAAGGACATTGATGACTGACCTACTAGCCGAACACAGGAGGAGGCTGTGTTGGCTGGAGGTGGGACTATCAGGTTCGGGTGGCAGAAATGACTCGCTCAGTCCCCAAGCCAATGGGAAGCTTGGCTGCCTTCAAACTCTAGTCTGCTGAGCCCTGGCAGGTGATTTTCATCACATCACACATCCTTCCCTGAAAGTCTTAACTTTGCTTCCTCCATAGCATGGAGAGGGCTGGGCTGCACCCTCCGGAAGCCTGGCTGCTCCCTGAGGTCTGTGGCTGTCAAATTTGACAAGGCTGACGCTTACCAGGGAGCTCGTTAGCCACACCACGCCTGAGCTCTGGTGTGGTCTAGATCAGTACCTCTCACATGTCACATCACTGGGGACCTTGTTAAAATGCAGATTCTGAAGGTGGCTCCAGGGTGAGGGCGAGACTCTGCACTGACAACAAAGCCCGGATGCCAGGTGCTTGGATGCTGCTGCCAGGGTCCACACCTTGGAGTTAGTCTGGCCCTGCAGGAATCATCGCCCTCTAGGCCGGCCAGTTCCCGAACCGTCTGTGGCTCAGGCTCCTTTTAAGGAAACGTGTGTATTGAGGCAGCACGTCCTCCTGGAGGATACAAGGGAATGGTCCTCGTAAGTCACTTCGCATAGTGCCTGGTGCAGAAAAATCTCAATAGGCAATGATGGGTGTTTTGTGGTACATTATAAGCATTCAATAAATAAACAAAAATTGTGAAGTCATATGTTTCCACTCCCTTCCATTTATTCAGCTTCCCACGTCCTGTAACTTCTAGAAATGAATTCAGCGGGGCAATTTGCATTTGTATGATGCGTTTTCTTGTGTATTTGTCATGGTTACAGTGCTCACTTAGTGCCCAGACAACCCTGGTTCTCAACCTCTGCAGCTCTGTGCTCGTCCGAGTGCAGCTGGGCAGTTCTCTGTTCCACGTGGTATAGCTGACGTCCACACTCACCTGGCAGAGGAGCCTCCCATCCTCCAGAGCTGCTGTCCTCGGATGGTCCATTCGGAACCTAAGCTCCATGGCTGGTTCCCAGAGCGACGGACGAGCATGTCTCTGTGCCATCTTGCATGACGTGTTTCCATATCCCACTGGCCCAAGCCAGCCACACGGACACAGGATGACACAGGTGTGGTCACAGAAAGCGGGGCTCATGGGAGCCATGGATGTGAATTCCACCACAGCTACCTCCTGGGTGTATGTCTGGTCCTGAAGGATTATTGGACACATCTAATCCTGCCACTGGCCGGAGATACAGTCAGAGCAAGAAGATGGACCCTGTTTTCTGACGGCCAGGGCCCCAGTCTCTGGCTCTGTCATTCCTGCCTCTCCCCTGTCCTGCTCACCTGGCAGCTACAGTTCCTGTCAGCCCCTCCTTATCCTACATGTCTGTAAGCTTCCCGGTGACATAGTTAATTATTTATAAATGAACATTTAAATGCACCAGAATAAGTGCTATTTAAAGGAACCCTGTGGTGCCTCCTTGAGTAATTAAAATAATCATTTATTCCATAAGCAGTTATGGGGTTTTCCATTTGCCGCAGGCAATGAGGAGGCGGCGGGCCGGGGAGGGGCACAGAATCAGAAGATGTGCCTCCTGCCCTCAGGGAGAATCACTTACTCCTTCAGTACTGGACATTGACCAGCTTTCTTGTTGACCGTCACCTCCACTGGAACAAAACTCCATGAAGGTGAAAACTTGTTAACTTCTCTGCCATCCCTGTTAGAATGAGCGATGCATCCCAAGCACCAAAGGAGGCCCTGGCACCTGGTCGGTGCATAAAGAATGGATGAGAGCAAGGGCCCCCAGCAGGAGGAATGGGACATGGGGAGCAGGGGTGAGAACTAGAAGGACCACGACTTTTGAACCAGCCCCATCTGAGGTCCCAACCGCTTCTGCCCCAACTCACTCGGGGACCATGGTCAAGCAACTGCCCCACTCCATCCCCAGATTCTGCATCCCTGGTGTAGGACACCCTTTTCCAGGTCAGACTGCAGAACAGCTATGAGGGTTCTGTTCTGGACTAGCCTGGCATGGTGGGGAGATTTATGGGTCCACCAGGACGGTCCGACCTGGCAGGAGCCCAGCCGACAGCACACGATCAACATGGTGACAAGGTTTGACTTCAAAGCTCGTGCTAAGCTGCATCGGGTGTGGTTTTCAATCCAGGATGTCAGCACAGACTCCCAGGAGAGCATGGAGAGCTGGTAACTGGCCCGTAACACACCTGAGTGAGTGACTGGCCAGGTGTGTCCAGAGCCTCAGCATAAGAGCCAGAGAGATTTCTTAGTGTTTCAAATATGCTCATCCCTCTTCAGGAAAAGACTTCCCCAACTTTCACATGGTGATTTCTTATCCATCCTTCAAAACCCTACTGAAAGTCTCTTCTCTGAAAGCACTGCTGTCTCCCCCAAGCAGGGAGTCCCTCCCGCTCCTATAAGCCCATCATAGCTGGAACATTCTTCTGCCGATATTTTAACATCCTTCCTATTAGATGGAGAACTTCCTTGGACCAGAGAGTGGGCTTTATCTCCCTGTACCCTGATGCCCAGCACATCCAACTCTAATGAAAACTCCCGTGGATTAGGCACTCACTCTGTTTTTCAGACCCAATGCTGAAAGCCTTATGTCCATTATTTCATTTAATCCCTCCAGCCACCCATGCATTATGGTCTCAAAGGATCCCCATGTTTCAGCTGAGAAAACTGATGGAAGCAGAATTAGTGGATGTCCAATGAACGCGTGCTAAATAAATGAAGAAAAGACTGAATGAAATAATTAAGAGCAGAGTCATTGGCTGCCTCTGACTTCTAGGGAGCAGAGGGTCCCTGGCTCACCCTACTAGCAGAAAGTGCCCAATCTCATGTCCTTAGACTCTCTGAGTGCTCGTAATGGAAGAAAGGCTGAATAAAGAGTATAAAGTAAAAGTCCTTGTCACAAGACAGAACCCCTAGAATAAAAGACAGGGCCTAGAAGTCTTGGCCTATGAACAGATCATTACTTCTTGAGGGGTTGCTCGTGCTGAAAACTTTTTCTGCCATAATGTACCCCTGGAGGCCACCTTCCTGACCTCATGGATGGATTTGTCTGCAATGTGCATTTCTTGTGGCTTGAACAATACACACTCCTGTGCGTGTTAGTGCGCGCACATTTCCACTCTGACCTGGGCTGGCCCACGTCCTCACAGATGGAAATGGATTTCCCTCTCTTGCGTCTCTCTTAAGCCTCGGGCTGGGAAACAGCTGGCTCTTATGATTACAGCAGATTCATGGCTGGGGTGTGAGTATAAGAGTTTCTGGGCTCAGTCCCAGAACCATCATTAGGAGCTATGGTTCTAGTTATGGGCCAGAGATAGAAGGTGTGAGTGTGTGAACGTGGAACCTTGCATAAGCCCTGGCCCCAAATACTGTGGCTGCTCAGGTCCACCATCCAAACAGAGTAGAGGTTTTGCCAGCCTGCCCTTCCCCAAAACAGCCTATTAACTACCCCCAGGAGGGCAGAAGAGGGGTCTCCTCACAGGTAGCAACTGCAGCCAGAGAAACAGCTCCAATGAGAAAGTCAAGAAGATGGATATGCAATCTTTTAGCCCTGCCACAGATTTCTGCAACCTTTTCCGATAAGACTGAGTAACATGGATAACGATCAGATTGTGAGTTCTCAGGAAGTCTTACAAATTAAACGACTCTAATAATAGCTAATATTGGACACTCCCTGGGGTGAAGCCTAAACACTCTATGGGCATAATCTCATCAAAAGCTTTCAACAACCCAACGAGGAGGCCACTCCATGTGAATGTCATTTCTCAGTTGACGAAACCAAAGTTCAAATGGCTTACACATGGCTTTGACTCCTCAGTTGCCCTGTTATTCAGCCAGAAGTCAAGTCCAACTTTGGTTGACCAGGCCATCTAACTCATGGAACTGAAAAGCCAGGAATCTCAGAATCACAGAATTACTCCAGAGCTTCTCAGCAAGGACTCAGAGAACAGATGGCAGCCTCCCTCATAACGGGAGCCATGCGCTTCCATAGTCTGAGCAAACAAGCTGCCCCCTCACCTCAATGAAGTGTCTGCCTCCCCCATCCCGACCTACACACATTCTGACTCTCTAAGGATTCAAAAGAAGGGAATTCCTTTCCCTTCTGAGCTGAAGATCCAACACACAAAGTCACAATACATTATTTAAGATCCTTAAGTCATTACCTGAGCACTTTTAGCTTTGGATTCCAAGACGATTGTACTTCGCTGGACCTCATGTCTTTTCTCAGTAAAAATGGAAGTCAAGAGAGATGGATTCTAATAACTTGGTCAGCTCTGGCACTGCCAAATCTTCTAAAACAGCTCTGTTCAACATAACTTTATGTGGTGGATGGAAATACTCTAAATCGGTGCGATCCAATATGGCAGCTCCAGCCATATGTGATGGTCAACTTAAATGTAGTCTAGTTTAACTAAAGAATTGCATGGCTAATTTCATATAAGTCTCACTGATTTCACCTTAACTAGACACATGCGGCTACTGTGTAGTATACAGTTTATCATTCTGGAACTGCATTTCTTGAATTAATACTAAGATAACCTCTGGGTCTCACAAGATATGGAAGCCCATCCTATATTTCCAGTAATAGAGCAATAGGGCACCATAGGGTGACTTGAAGGGCTATTAATTCCCCCATAATCTCCATCAACCAACCAGCCAGCCACCTGGGGGAAAATACGTAACTTTTCTAAAAAGAAAAATTCCATTCATGCAATAAAGCTCAAGACATTGGTCTATCCACCCATGTTTGGAAATGATGGAGATCTGAGTCTGTGACTTTTGAGACAGGTACCCTCTGCCCTGCAGGTATTAACTAGAAGCACAAAGCAGGGAGGAGGGCATGAACAAGGCACACAGGGAGCTGGCCCCGACGGCAGGAGGGGACATCACACTTAGTGTGACAGGACCCTTGGCAAGTCACGCTTCAGTGGTGTGATCTCAACACCTCTCTCTGGGCCTGGGGCACCTGCTCCAGACAATGCAAGAGGGGTCACCAGATGTTCTCTAAGGACTCCAAAGCCTTAGACTTGAGGAATGTAGGGAGTGCTTGCTACTGACGCTGTACCCGGCTCTGTACGAGAGAGGAACACAAGGACGAAGGCAGGGCTGCAGGACGCTTGGTTGACTGGCCTTTGTCATGCAGTCACCCTATCTGCAGAGGTGTGTGCAGAGGGCACAGCCCAGGACCTGGGTTCGCCATCCTGACTCTACCACTTAGAGCTGTGTGGCCTGGAGCAGGAGACATAACCTCTCTGAACCTTCGTTAATCCTAACATGGAGACTGTCACCACCTCCAAGGCCACAGTAAGGACTTCATGAGACAGCCCCCACCAAGCAGTGCCTATCCAATATGCTTGCACCATAAACGTCATGCCCTCCCCCTTTCTTTCTCAGCCCACGGAGAGCGAACACCTACTTGTCTGCCAAGAATCTTCCATCATTTGTCCTGATTCACTGCAGATTCCCACCTGCCCCAGTCTCCATTCCTAGCCTGTGCTCTACAACCTGCAGGGTACCCAAAACCGAACCGGCGAGGCAGGAGACAGAGACCAGAAGATGAGAGGGAGTGGGGTCTCCCCGCTAAGGACAAGACCCTTGCTCAAATATCCCCCCATCTGCTCCCAGACAGGATGGCAGTTACTCTACTGAAGATTCCCACCCAAAGATCCCACTCATACATCATGCTTCAGACGGGAACACTCCCACAGCTACACAGAGGAGACATCTGTCCCTCTCCTCCCCACATCACCCAGGACGAGCCTAATTAGACTGTCTCTTCTTTCAGCTGTCATGAGATCGGCGCCACCAAAGCATGGCTCTAAAAACACGCCGGGAGGACGCCAAGCACCCCCAGCCCCGGGGTGATGCTGTCGTTGGTCACAGAGCCTGGAATTAAACAGCAGAGGCATGCAGGGGATACAGCGAAGTGAGGCTGGCGGGGCGGATGGGACTGTTTCTCTGGAAGGAAGCAAACATTTCCTCAAAATGGGCTCTGAGCCCAGCTAGCTTTTGAAAACTTATTCCTGAATTCTGGATCTTTGATGAGAAATTACATCAGTCAGGGTCTTGGCAAGAAACAGACACTCAGCTGGTGTTTTTGAAGATGTGCTGAACGCAGGGATGAGTGTGGGCCTGCAGGGGTGTTGAGACACTCAGGACTAGCGACAGCCAGAAGCTGTGACTGAGCCCCAAAACCTGCAGGAGGAACACTTACTACCAGAGTCCATGAGAACTGGAACCTAGAAAAGGACCAACAGAATCACTACCCAAACCACAGTGAAGTGGGGAGGAACAGGGCACATTCAGACCCCAACCGCCCAGCCTCTGACTGTCCCACTGGTAAAACCCAACCAGAAGTCAAAGGACAAGGGTCCCATGGGCATAGCGCAGAGACACAGGCATCTAGGGTACAAGAAAGGCAGGGCAGAGGTGAGGATGGCCATGGTCAGATGAAGAGTATCCTGCCTGAGGCAAAGATCATGGTTTTAATGCTGCTGCCCTGGGATCAGATCTCAACTCTCAAATCTAGGGGCCTACTAACAATTCCCCCATCTTCTGAACCTCTGCATGTTGTCAAGTTCAGAACGTTAGATTTGTCAAGGGCTTCCATAGTGTCCCGCTCAGAAGAGGCAGGCATCAACAACACGGTGGTCTTCACCACTCTGCAGAATCTCGCTGATGCTTGTGTTGCTCCCCATGCTCAGACTCACAAACCCCAGGAAACTGAGCTTCCCACAGATGCAGCTCTACCTCCAAAACCAGCTGTTCCTGTACCCGGAGGAGAGTAGCATGAAGCTGGCAGATCATGGAAGGACACCTAGCTAGGTGAAGGGAGTTTGGCCTCTTCATGTCCTAGGACAAAGGTGATGACTCCCCCACATCATGATAAAGCTAGAAATGCAGGGTAGAAAACCTAAGCTTTAATAGCTTGCTGTATTTGAAAGCAGAGGTGTGCTCTGACCCAGGTTCACACCACCACTATGAGCAGTTAGAGGACTGGGCGGTCCCCCCAAACTCACTGCTCCAGCACCTGGCACAGAGCCTCAGTGTGACACACCTGAGGACCCACAATGAACCAGGCATGGGGCTACGTCACTGAACCAAGCAGACACAATTGATGCCTTCATGATGCTTATAGACAGAAGAGTCAAGAACCTTACAAGTAATTACAAATGTCATAGCTGCTATGAAAGGGAACATAGAACAGCCATTGCTGGTTAAGATACAGAAGTCTCCAGAGGACCATTGCTTCCACGGTGAACAGAAGGAAAACATAAACCAGCTGTCATCCTCATCTTTAACGTCACTGAAGAATGCAAGAAGTTTAAATGACTTGGTTCCAGAGAAGTTCGAGCCGCGGCCATTGAGAAGAGAGAAACTGTTGTTTTCTACACGGGGTCCATGATCTGCTCTGGGTGCTTGGGGACAGGGCAGAGGAACTTGGAACTTCCAGTGACAATGTGGGCTGGCATGACAAATTGGAATTCAGAGGCGTCCAAACACAATCATAAATCTCTAGACCAATGTCTTCCCCAATCAGGAATTGTGCTGATTAGGCAGCTGTGGGGGTGGAGCTGGAAAGCAGAGAAGGATCTTGCAGTTTTGTGCAGCACTTAGATTGAATCTAGAGATTAACTGAAACGACGTAAAGCTGCAAACCAACTTCCTCCAAGCCCAAGTTCCATAAGATCATAGGGCAGGAAGATATTCTATAAACGACCGAGATATAGCTCTGTTATCTCATTTGAAACCAGAGGCAAAATAAGACTACAGTTTTACCTCGGTCCATCTCACTCTTGATCACAGTGGGAGCTGAATGATCTATGGCTCATCCTATTTTCCTGAGAGGATAAAAGGTATGCCTTCTCTGGAAGAATAAATATAAATCAAAGTATCTAGTTCATTCTCTTATGTTCATTTTACCAAAATGTCCAGCATGCCATTAAAAATTCCAAGAAATGCAAAGAGGCAGAGAAACATGCCTCATGACGACCCATAATCAAGAGAAAAGATAGGCAATATAAATAGACTCATGGATGACCCAGGCATAGGAATAGGCAAAAAAGAATATTTTTAAAAATATTATAAACTTATTAAAGAATTTTAGAAGAAAATATATACAGTGAACAGATACTTTTAGACATAAAGAAAATATTTATCAGAGAACTCATTGGAATTTCTAGAATTTGAAAATACAATTATATAAAATTAAGAATTTATTGAATGAACTTAATAGCAAACTGGACTCAACAGAAAAAAGAATCAGTGAATTCAAAGAGCAGTCAATATAAAAAACTCGAACTGAAGCAAAGAGAAAATAAAATAAGAAAAGGAGCTACAAATATAATATCTAATGATCTAGCATATAAATCATTGCAAAGGTAAAGTAGAATTGTATGGAAACTTGCAACCCACAAACAGTTTCCCTTTTTTGGTCTTTAAATATGATGTTTCCCTGTTCCTGGAACTCAGAGAATCAGATGAAGCATTATTCCCTCATAGCCTTCAGGGTTGTGCTCAATATTCCCATCTCAGTGAGGTCTTCCCTCACCCTATACATTTACCTGCTCTCCCACTTATAGCTGGAGTTCCTTCCCCTACTTTCTTTATTTGTTTCCTTAGTCTTTATTACCATTAATACATTATATATTTTATTTAGCTTATTGGTTACTTTTCTCCTCCGCTAGAATACATGTTCTCAGGGCAGAAATTTGTATCTGCTTTGTTCACCATTGAATCCCCTGCACCTGGAACATAGCAGATACTCAATAAATATCACTATTTATCAAATACTGTCAAACAAACAATGAGATTTAAACCTTCTCAAAAACAGATGTAGGCATAACCCAAGATCCTCATTGGCTTATCATCAGAACTCCTACTACTAAGATCTGTCCAGGAAATTTATTTGAATAGCAGAGAAGATCCTGAAGTAAAAGAGGAGAAGCACGTGAGAGTCTGTGTGGGAATAAGGGAATACAGATGTTAGATGGAAGAGGAGATCTTGGTCCAGAGCTTAAAGAGCCCATTCTAGTTCAGACCCATCACTTACTAGTCATGGGAGCTTGGTTCAGGTCACCTTGAAGAAACTGAGGCTTATAAACCTTGTCTGTAGATAGAAGAGCATTTTAAAAAGAAAGGGAATGCATGAATGAAGACTTCAGACTATAACTGGAAATACGAGTCTATTAGGCAGGTAATGTGAGTGACAGAGAGCTCGGTCTCAGTAAAATGGATTATGCATTGGATCATGTAACAGAAAAATGCAGCGCTCCATGTTTCAAGCATGACTAGGTCTAGGTGCTGGAATTAGAGTGCAAGAAATGAGCTCTCTTTATCTCTGGGCTCTGTTTTCTCTGGATGACTTCTTTCTCAAGCAAGCTTTCTCCAGGAACCAAATAAAGAAGGACCCAGAAACTATTTGTATGCTTGTATCTTATCTATGCCATAAAGAGAAACCTTTCCCAACAGTTCCAGGAAAAAAAAAATCCCAGGGCTATTCTCATTGACCAGACTTGAGTCATCATCCATTCCTGAATGGCTTCACTGTAGCCAGGAAGACAGAGAGCAGTGATTGGTCAAGCCTGGGTCATGTGACCACCTTGGACCCTGTGGGGTATGAGTTCATTACTATCAACCACATGACCTGAGATTCCTGGGGATTCCTTAAAAGAAAAACAGTGGGGTGGGGGCAAGATCTAGAAGAGGGACATTTAAAATGCATGTCTGTTTATGTAAGCAACATCCAGTGTGAGGAAAGGGGCAAACAAGAATGTTCAACAGTGTTTCAAGTGAATGTTTCAAGTCAGGGAGACGGTGAAGTGTAACAGGAAAAGAAGTAATTCTGTTTGGTTGAAAAGGATAAAGAGGGGATGATCACAAATGGAGAGAGAAAGGTCAAACCCTGTGAAATCTTATAAACCATGTCTACAGGTTTAGACATAATAGAAAAGCCAAGTAAAACCCTTGTAATATTCCAAGTAAGAGATTTAAATGATTCACCTGTTTAATTGATCTCATTACCCCATTTAGCATGGATCAGATAAGAATAAAACTGAAGACAGCCATCACTGAGGTGGTCCAGTGGTCCACAGGAGAGAGATGGTGGAAGCCTGTGAAGGTGATCGTGGCGATGGAGAAAATAGAGTTGACAATTTGGAGGCACAATCCAAGCATTCTCTAAACGGATCGAGATTTATCAATAACTTTCAAAGTCTTACCTGGAAGATCTCCAAGTCCCTACCACTTCTCTGTTCTTCCTCCCTGGGTTGTAGGAAGTCCTGATAGAAAGATGTCCTACCTACCTCCTCCCCTCCCCTGGTCCTCCCCCAATCTCAGCCCAGGGCAGAATTCATCAATTTACCCCAGCAGGGTGTCCCTGTCATGAAATCCAGACCTAAAGAAGCAACTAAATGTGTTTGAATAATAAAGGTAAATGGAGAGAGCTCGTGCTGGCACCACCTAGGGCAAGATATTATTCCCTGATTCTGCTACTTATTAGCTGTGTGCCCTTGAGCAAGTTACTTAACCTCTCTGAACCTGTTTCCGCATTTGAAAAATGAATATATGACATTAGCTCACAGAATGCTTATGAGATTTAAATGACTTTATACATCTGAAGGCCGGGAACAGGGCTGGGCACACAGAGGGAGTTCAACTGAGATCAGTTCCATTTTCCTCCCAATCCTTCTTCCTTAAGTGTCTAAGGACCTATTTGCACCTATTTTCCTTTTTGACAGCAATCTTTCATCATGCCCCAGTTTTGTGATATAATTTTGATAAATGAAATGCAAATAGTTGAGAGTCATCTAATTCATCACATTTGGCTTCAATGACAATTACTAACTGCTCCTAGTCTCCTGGAGAAACACCGGCAGCTGCTGGGAAGCCTCCAGCTATTGGTTAGACCTTCCTGGACTGTAAGTTCACATGTTTGGGCTAATAAGGAGGAAAAGGCACTTATAAAAGAGAAGGTTCTACATACCTTTTTAACTGGTGGGGCATCAGTTAGACCCCTAGGCATTAGGAAACTGTTATTCCCAGCAGTGAGCAGCCCCCACTACCCATTTATATGCGCACAGTACTCACTCATTGCTAGCCACCCTCACCATGGCTAGGAATTGCAAAGTATGAGATTAAAAAAAAAAAGAAAAAAGAGCTCAAAACCCTCGAGTGCAGGTATGACCTTGCTTCTAACCAACAGGATAAGCAACAGTGCAGGAATAGATGTGTTTACATAGAAACTCTTGTGACTATGCTACCTGAGAATCTAGCACCCATCTTGCTGGAAACCTACTCTCTCACTGGTTCTGAGCAAGCAGTCATCTTAGGACACACTTGTGTCAAGGAGCCAGGCAGCCTCCAGGAGCTGAGACAACCTTCACTAACAACCACCCAGAAACCAAAGCCCCCAGTCTCATGGCTCAAACTACTGAAATCTCCCAAGAGCTCTGAGTTTGGAAGCAGTTCCTTCTTCAATCAAGCCTCCAGATGAGAGCACAGCCCCAGGCATGACCTGAATTACAGTCCCACAAAGACCCACCCAAACCGCTCCAGACTCTTAACCTACAGAAACTATGAGATCATCAATGTGAATTATTTTAAAGCACAAGTTTATAGCAGCATTGTTACACCTCAGTATATAAATATATAAATGAATGAATGAGTCAATGGATGAGGAATTAGCACATTTCTAATCAGAAAAGGGACAGTTTGATTCAATACACATATATTTATTTCTAACTCGATTTATGCAGAGTACTGGTTGATTGTGCTGAGATCCGGTCGGATGGCTTATTAATCAGTGTAGATCAACCACTATAACAAATAACTCCAAAACTCTGATGACGATTAACACAATAAAGGTTTTTCTTCATTCACTCAAAATCCAGGTGCTAGGGGAGTAAGAATGAAGCTGCTCTCTTCTTCATGCCACTTTCGGGGACCCAAGCTCTGACATCGTGGGGCTTCCCCATCCCCTCAACCTCCATCTTCCACTGGGTCCTCTTTATTCAGGTGGCAGACATGGGACAAGAGAGTGTAGAGAACCACAGGGTGGCTTTTAGTTAGGGGCCAGGTCAAGGAGTGAAGGAATCACTCTGTCCTCCTTCCTTGGCCACAACTCAGGCATAGGGTTCCACTTGAATGAAAAATGTAACTAGTTCATGATTCCGAGAGGGAAGAAAAGGGTTTGATGACCCAATACTAGTCTGTTCCATACAGTGAATAATGAAGATACAAGAATAATCAGAGTGCAATCTTGACTTCCAATCATTCATGATAGACTGTGGATATAGACAATAGCAACTAATTCCAACCCACGGCACAATACGATACAGCCTTGAGAGAGCTGAAGAAACAGAGAGTAAGGGCCAAAAAGTGGTAACACGATGCCATGTGGAAACTTAGAACCAAGCCTCAGCTCTGCCCTTGTTGGCAGTTTGGCCCAGGTTTAGGTGCTTCCCTTCTCTGAGCATCTAGTTCTCATGCTTAAATTTGAGAAGAGAACTTCATCTCTCAGATTCTCAGTCTCCTCACCTATTAATGAAGATCTTATTGCCTCCCTCAAAAGTCTGCTGTGCAGACAATAAAGGCCATGTAAATAAAATGCTTATTATAGTATCTGACACACAGCAAGCATTCTATAATATTAGCTAGTATGGTGAGTTATCATTGTCATTACCTTTTCTTATAAACTGCTGGTGCCCAAGAGGATTAGGAAGTACTTTCTAAGAGCATTTCTCTATGCAGTAGATAATTAGCATATTGCCCAAGTGCTGGGAAACTCAAAAGTATGCTGACCTTTGGAAATGAGGGTGGGCTTCCTGGAGGAGGTGGTTTTTGAAGGATCAGAGCTTTCCACTCTGCGAGCTGCTCCCTGACATCCAAAATAACCATCGTCTGCATCCCAGGGGTTCACAGACTTCAGAGGGAAGGACTCTACAGAACTCAGGACATAAGGGGTGACTGTGGACCTTCCCTCCTCCATCTTTTCTGTACCTTAGATGATTTTAAAAGAAAGTTTAAATGAAGCACCAGGTGGGGCATCCACTAATAGAAATATGGAATTCATTTTAAATTCAGTTTAAATAATTTCTCCAAAAGTTTAGTTCAATTCATGAGTGACTGATTCCTGATAGACTATCAAAGCCTATTAGGGAGATTTTTAAACCTTAAGGTTGAAGTCTTGGAAAACAGGCACTTTCTATGATACTTCTCTCTGTCCCTCTGTCATAGACAAAATACAAGGCTGCATATATCTCAGGGTTGACACACCGTGACAATTCATCTAGAGAATCACAGAGATACCGAAAGTACAGCACTTTGGACCAGGAAGGGCCATGGCAGTGGCCCCGGTCACCTCTCCAACAGCACATCCATGGCAGATATCACTAGTCCATCACAGCACCACTTCCTGCTGGGTCCCATCATTGCTCCAGACTCTCCTGTAGCAGCTGAATTATTTGCCATCCCTGACAGACACCACCCTTATCTTTAAGATGAAAACGAGGCCCAGGGAGTAGAAGTGACCAGCCCAAGAGGTTTGCTCCAGGTTTGTTCCTTTAAAATCCCTAGACAGACTCTCTAGTATGGGCATCATATCAAACTCTGCTGTCCCACCTAGTTTCTCTGCCTCTATGCCATGAAAATGAGAGTCAGGCAACCCTGCAGTTGTTTCCCTCTTTCACATCCTTAAGCCTGCTATTTGCTTGATGTGATGGAGTCTGAACTTGGGAGATGATAATACATGAAAGTCAGTCAAGATGCAAAGGAGGAGGAGGAAATGGAGGGAGGAGGAGGTAGAGGAGAAAATCTCTCATAGACATGTTGCATCTGATAATTTATGAATACCGTTATTGTCATTATTATTATATTTAATTAACTCTCTCATCTGCTCCAAGGATGGGTTCAAGAAGTTGCAGGTCCTGCCTAAGATCACTCAGCTCCATGGTGGGAGAACTGAGACTCCAATCAGGACTCCTGTACCCACTAAACTCTTTCCTCCCGCTAACCAGAATTCCTTTGGAGGCAAATCACTCTCCCTCTCTAGCTATCAGATGCCCCCATCACCCGTGCAGATTGGGAGGCCAGTCAACTGGACCAGACTGTCTCCCAAAAGCATGACTTCTTCTCTGGCCCATGCTGCTTCATCCCCGACTCTCCTGATGCCCAGAACATGATGATGTATCTATTGATGCGCTAACATCATACGTCATCTGTGGCAGTTGAGGACTGATCTTGGTACTAGATGCCCACTCTCTCCTAGGCCAGAGCCCTGTTCCTCTCTAATGATGATATTGGTGTCACTGGACATAACCTCATTTACTGACTGCCCATTATTGATTCACCCAACACATATTTATTGAGTGTTTACTACATTCTGGGCACTGGGCCAGGCCCTGGGGACACAGCTGTGGCAAAACTATTCATGGAGTTTATATTGGAGTTGGGGAGGTGGTGGATAAAAAATGAACATGCTTATAGAAAAAAAAGAAGATAATTTCAGAACAAATGCAAATGAAGATGATAATCAAGGCTATGTGATGAGAGTATCTGGGGGATTAAGTCGTACTGCGCTGTAGACTGGAGGTGGCCTTTGAGCTGAGACTTTAAGGATGAAGAGGGGCCATCTATGCAGAGAAGGGGAGGAACACTGAAGGTTTCTGGACTGTCATGTCAAAGACTCCAAGGCAGGAGTCTCCGCGTGTAAGGAGAAGTTCAGCGGGAAGCTAGGGTGGTTATCGCATTTACCCAAAGGCAAGCAAACAGGTCTGAAGAACTGGAACAACTTAAATAAGACCTCACAAGAATTCTTGCATGACACAAAGTAAACAAACACCCCCAGATGGAGTGTGACACTGTAGACAATTTCCCCAGGTCTTTGTGTCAGAGCCAACTCTCTGCAGCTCAGGACCCTCCTCTTCATCCTGGGCAGCAGCCTCTCGGCGTCCTCATTTTGCCCACAGTAACCTGACAATCAAGTCCCAGGCAAATGACGATAATGTCACCAGCTGGAGATGATTCTCTGAGCTGAGGCTGGCTCCAAGGAAAGAGATGAGAACAGGAGAGCTCATCTCTGGCTGCAGAAATCTTTCTCCAGCCAGGAGAGCAGCAGAGAGGAAAGAGCATGGTGACTGACATAGGCTACAACACTCTGGTTCGTTTATCCAAAAACATTATCAGCTGATCTTAGGAGCTGAAATAGGATTTCATTTTGTAAAGTCTGTTGGGGAAAACTCCTCTGTGTTCCCTTCATCTTAGTTCCGCAAACTGTTTCCTGAACAATCGCTCTTTCCCTTGCTTTGAGTCTGTGCCCAACTTCTAGAGAAGCAGCCATTTCCACCAATACCAGTAGGTGTGAGCACCAGCCAGGCACCCGAGCTGCAGAGGAATGAACAGCTTATACACAGCAAGGGAAGGACGCAAAGTGTGCAAGCCCATCCATTCAGTCAGTCATCTAGATGCTACTCACCAATAACCGCCACATGCCTCTCTGTCTCATACTCTGCTAGAATGAGATGGGAGGGGGTAAAAGACGGAAAGACATGTCTGTCATCAATTCACTCACCCATCCACAGTGGGCACCCAGGCTAACATTTCACAGCACTTTGTATTGATGTGGCTTTATTTTAGAGCAGACATTTAAAAAGTCTTTGAAACCAGCTCTGAGTTTTTATCAAGTCTGACCAGCTGCAGAACCTTGGGCATGTTACTTAACCTCTTCTTTCTCCATCAAAAAAAAAAAAAATGGGAATGCTATAATTATTTTTGTGTTATTGTAAGTTTTCATGCAATGACATGTGAAAGGACTCAGCAGAAATTCTTACACATGGATAAGGGTTCAGTAAGTGGTAGCTAATCTCAAGATCATAATGCGCGTTATTTTTGATCCTCCTATCAATTCCTTGAGGAGGTATTTTATACCCATTTTATAGAAATGAAGCTCAGGGAAGGTCCCATAGTCAAATATCTCAAGGAGCCAGAAGCAAGTTTCAGTCCTTGCATTCACGGTAGTAATCTACCAAAACTCATGCCCTTCTGATTTCAAGTAAGGCATCTGGAAGGCTGATTAGACACCAGACTAGTGTCACCGTTGGATATAATCATGGGAACTGAGGTAAGCTACAGGGAAGGAGAGGAGACACTCTCTGAACTAGAAAATGTTCCTTCCAATGATGACTTTACGGATGGGTCCCTGAGGCCATAGAGATGAAGCAAATTGCCCATCACCAACATTCTTGATGGTGCTGAATTCAAACCCAACTTTCTTGGATTCTTGACTTGTCACTCTTTACCAGACAAGATGCTCAGTTGTGAAAATGAGAAACTCAATATGGCCCAGGCCCTGGCCCTGAGGACACCCCATCTCAGAGGGTGTGAGTGATTGGAATGGAGATGCAGCTCTTGAGAAGAATTTTCACAAACAGATGGAGGATTGTCGTTTGAGAAGGGAAGGCAGCATCATGAGGCAGCACTCCACATGAGCTTTGGAGTCAGACAAACCCAGGCCGATTGCCACCTCTGTCTCTCTCAAGCCTGGGACTTTGGAGACGCTTAATATCTCCAAGTCTCATCTCTAAAAGGGACATAATAAACTCACCTCCATAGGCTGCTCACTGACAATCAGAAATGGACTCCATTCTTCGTCCTATGCCATTCCCGAGGATATAAGTCAAAGGAAGCCTGAGCTATTCCACAAAGTGGGTGTCTTTAGTGATCTTCCCCATGGCTGGCACACATCTGGGCACCAGGTGGATGTGGAGAGAGGACAGGAGTGGGCACACCAGCACGACCACAAACACGAGAAAGAGCATGGGAGTGTAAGCAATGAGATGCAGTCCTTTCAGAAAACTGGAACTGAAATAACTGGTAGGTGTGGCTGTACCTGTGAGGACACTGCACTGGGGGATGGCTCGCAGGGGCAGTGACAAGAAGTGGGAGGCAGGAACCGTGACACTTTCTGAGAGATTGTCCTTTTCCAGTCTGCTCCTTAACCTTGTACAGTGTGCTCACCTCTGCATTTCTCACGGGGGGTTGGGGCAGACACTGCAAACTGTCCACCCGAAGGTTATTTATAATCAATTTCTCCTTGTCTTCTTCTATGACAGAGGTTGAAAAGCTAAAACAACCTATTTGCCACCTTCCTGGAGAATACACCCTTCTGGCCAGTGAGAAGTGGACAAAACCCCAGAGGATCTTTTCCTTTCTAGAAGTCATGGGTGCACATGTGCCTGTATGTGTGTGTGCGTGTGGGTGGTGTGTGCAAGTAGTCCTTCTTCCCTCCAAAAAGGCTCCTGGTGACCCGGGGACAGCACAGCTTAAAATCTGTCGGGCAGTATGCCGACGTAGGAGTAGAAAACTAACAGGCAAAATCTGAGACCTCTAAGAGCCAAGACCCCAGAGGAAGGTCCCCACCTTAGTAACTCGAGTCCAAGTGACCTGGACACGCCCATGAAGGAAGAAGCCCCGCCCCTCATGCATATTCAAGATCCATCTGCCTGAGTGAGAGGCAGGAGCACAGGTCACATACACGTGTGCATTCCCTGGATGGAACTTTCCTGGCCCTCAGGGAGCTTCAGCTCACTGTTTCTGTTTTTCTTAAACTTGCTGTATGTTCCTGACCAAACAAATCTCTCCATGGATTCTTTCTGGATGGACCAGCGTCTCATCAGCATGTCTCACTCATCCTCCCCTGCGTCATGGGGATGCAGCAGTCACTACACAGCTATGAGATGACACAGCTATGGGCTGTGAGGAAGGTGGTGCACTTGTTCTGTTTCACAAATAGTCCTTTATCTGCTGAGACACTGCAGAGACTTTTCTGTTCTTTCTTGTGTATGCAAGGACTCGCTAGCCATCCTATCTGGGTAGCTCTGCTCTGGGCAGATCTTTGCTAGTCTCCATGCTTCCTTTTCTTCTCTTTAAACCAATCTTCTGGAAGTTCCCAGTAGGAGCCATTAAGATACTCCCCAGTCTGCCCTCATGAGATGTAAGCATCTCTTCCAACCCAGGATCCTACTCCGGTGAGTCAGCCTTGGGTGGGGAAGGAGCGGGCAGGGAACAGAGGCCGTCCTCCAATCAGAAGGCAGCAGATGGACGAATGGTGCTAATCTGAAGTCCTCCAGTCAGTTTAAAAGGGAACCACTAAGGGACAAGCAAAACCCTTGTCCCACCCAGTCACCCCTGGGTGAGAATAAAGGCTGCCAGACTTCTTAAAACCTCAGCCTGAAGCTCCTGGTGGCCAGTTCCCTTCTTAGAATGTGGTCCCCACTTATCCTACCTCTTAAAGGGTGTGTGTCTTCAATGGATCTCACTCGCTTTTGCCGACCACTGGCTGTGCTACCTTCTTGGTTCCCAGAGTGAGTGGGTCCGATGAGATCTCTCGGATTCACAAGAACCCTGGAGTGAGACCCCAGGCTCCTCATGCTAACAATCCTGTCTTCATGACCAAGATAATTCCTTTTGTCTGCCAACTAGGGCTCCAGGAAAAATGGCTTCATCGAGGTGAAACTCGAGGTAGAAGTGGCTTACACATAGAGATGGCCTTGCTTTTGTGGTTTCGACTGCTGGTTCTGATCTCCAACTTCCCAACTGCTCTGTCTGCCAGGTGGAAAACATCAGGACTCCGCACACTCAGGCTTGGATGGAGCCTTTCCCAGAAGAGTGCTGCGGCCAAGCACATCTCAAGGTGTCTATCCTTATGCTTTTTCTTTTCAACCTTGCCTGAGGGTAATTGGGATTGTGATGGTCCGTTTAGTATATCTTTTTACTTTCTCACTAAGCTCTTTAGAACAAAGGGACTGGCCAGGGGAGCTGGGCATGAAGCTGATGGCATTGGAACAGACCAGAAAGGAAACAGAGCCAGGTGCTCCATCACCACGGAGACCAGAGGAGGGCTCCCCCAGCTTCTAACTTTGTTACAAAGACTTAGAAATGAGCAAAGCTAGAACCAAGCATCCTTTTGGCGGAGGTCTTGGTATTACCTAGTGAATCTCCAGGCGAATCTCCAGGCGTTATCTGTGCCTCCCCCATGAAAACCTTTGGCAGGTTTCAATCACACAGGCTCTTCAGTAGATCAATAGAGGTAAAAGCTGAAGCAAACTCATAGTGATGCAAATGAGTCTCATCCCTGGCAATTCAAACGAATTTGATTTCTGCCCAGTAGGGGAAAAATAACTGCAGCAATTACATGAGATGGACCAATAGCAGTGGTTCTCAGCAACATTTGGGTATATCTGAGACTGGCCCAAGATGCTTTCAGAGAGTCCCTTAGGTCAAAGCTATTTTGTAACAGTAGTGAGGACTTTCATAATAACGGGACGGCATTATCTGCCCTTTTCCTCTCATTTTCTCACAAATGTACGCTGGGGTTTTCCAAAAGCAACGTGGCTCCTGAGACAGTTTTCATGCTCTGATGGCTTGTGGGATGCTTGTATACTCGGGCATTTTACAGTTTTTCTACTCTCTTTCCTCAGGTGGCAAATATTGGTAGATGTAATCTACAAAAACAAAAGCTCTTTGAGGTCCTCAATAACTTTTAAGAGTGTAAAGGGTAATATCCCTTCAATGAAACTCATTTAAAAGTGAAGCTAAATATAAATAAATAAAATGTTTTAGAAAGTGTAAAGGGGTCCTGAGGCCACAAACTTGGAGAACACTGCCCTGGAGAATATTAACTACTATTGCATCTATTAGCAAATTCATTTCGGCACCTCTGATTGGGTGTGTGTGTGTCTGCTGTGTGTACTGATTTTAGCATCTTTCTGGTCCCTTCATTAATAATGAGATAAATATAATCTTATGTGATGTCTTTACAAAGGTCATAGTTTTGACTTTTAAAAATGATAGTTTAATGCTGGGCTTGACGTAGAAGAGGGGAGTGAGGTGCAGTCAGGGAGAAGGTCAAAGGTCCTAGACTAAGTTGGGGACACCCAGGCAGCACTGAGGCACCATCCTGACTCTATGCCGTGTGGTTGTCACCGAGCCGGCGGGCGTCTCATCAGCACCCCACCTGCCCCTCATGGAAGGGCAGCACATGGCTCCTGGCCCAGAGCAAGACCCAGCCCCACCCAGAGGCTGGGCTGACAGCTCCCGAGTCTCAGGCCGGAAATCCCTCTCCCCAGTGGTCCTGTGTGGTGTCAGCACCTCCAAACCTACGTTAAAGCTCTCATCTCTCAACAGATATATGCTGGTGCCGAAGAGAAAGTCCTACTCCCGGAACTGTGGGAGGAGCTGGCGATATTGCCCTGTCCGGTCTCATGACCCAAACACCCAGAGAAGCCAACACACCTACCCATGGTGACTCTGACTCTTCAAGGAAGAATCTGGGGACCCCATCTCGCAGCCCAGACTCTTCCTACTGCTTTCCTCTTCCTCATTATGTCGACAGTCCCTCCTAACCCCTGTGCTCCATCCTCCTGGGAATAGATTTGCAAAGGCTTTCGGAGCACCCAACAGCAGAACGGCTATGGATTTTGTAGCCCCCGTCACGGACCCTGCTCTGAGACTTGTCACTCATCTCACTGAACTAGGTGTCCTCACCTGATCGATATGATGAAAGGATGAAATAAATGAGCCACGCTCAGGGACCAAGCGTGCTGAACACATATTTGCTGATTTACAACCCTTTCCCCTTTCAACCAGCTTTCCAATTGCTTTCCAATCTGATGCACCCCACATGCTGGCCACAGAAGAGGCCATGTCTGTGCAGGGAGGGGAGAGGGGGTGAGGGAAATAGGGGGTCCTTCCAGTTAGACGGAGGGAGTTGTACAGATTTTTAGTCAAACTCTTAACAGGTGTTAGTATATATTGTAAGCCTGTTCAACAATAAGAGGCAAAAACAAGGGAGCCAGATGGGCTCTAAGCAAGACTCCATTGTCCCAAGTGCAGGCCAGAAAATCTCCTTTCAGAGAAGAGGGTGGAGAGATCATCTTATGATTAGGGAGAGAGATTTTTAAGGCGGAGTTTCAGCAAGCTTGGTGGGGTGTGGGTGGAGTCCTGATAAGGCCACCTGACTGCTGTTGATAGCAGGTAAGAAGAAGTCAGGATGTCTTAACAGGAGGATCTGTCCTTGACTTAGACAAACGGGAGGGGTTGAACAACATCTGGTCTTGTTTCAAACTGAAAAATGTTCCATTTTTCATGCTTGGCTGGAAAGTGACGACTTTCAGTTTTTTGTTTTCCTTTGTCTCCTGTCTCATATATGTGCATGTGTGTTAACATCTAAGTGTGGGTGCAATATCCTCTTAGTGTGGCTGATACAATGTCATCAATGTGAAAGGATTGTCAAGATCTCCCACCCCCCGGATGCTGAGAGGGGATCTTGTCTGCAAACTTAGCCTCTGTCCCCTGGGGACAATATGGAGGGTGGAGGAAGCAGAGAAAATACTAAGCACACCTGCGAAACTATTAATCCATATCAGGAGCCAGCCAACTACAGCCCAGGGCCAAATACAACCCTCCCCCCATTTTTTGTACAGGCCACAATTGAGAATGGTTTTACATTTTTTAACAACTGTAAGAAAATCAAAAAGAATCATATTTCAAGACCAATGAAAAGTATACAAGATTCAAATGCTGGTGCCCGGAAATAAAGCTGTCTTGGAGCACAGTTGTGCCCACTAATGGGCATGGGCATGGGTAATGGGTACTTTTTGTCCAGGGCGGCTTTGGGGCCACATGGCAGAGCTGAGTGCTTGCCACAGAGAACATATGGTAAGGAAAGCCTAGAATATTCCACCTCTAGCCCTTCACAGAAGACTAGTGATCCTGTTCCCCATCACAGCTAAGAGAAGATAGAGAATTCAGCAGGTTGAGTGTCAAGAAGAACACGAGAAGGTGGGGTGGGAGTTGAGGGGGTAACGAGATATCTGGGGGTGAGGGAAGCAGCTGTCCTCTCTATAAGGGTAATGAGAATATTCAGGAGAATCTTCAAGCTCTTGCTGTGTTTTAAGACTAGTCCTCATTAAGTCAGTAAAGCTTTTTGTTATCGATGCAAACTTAGAGTAAAAATATAAAGACATAGATGAGAATAATACTCACCAAATTCAAGATAATGATTTCCTATGGGGAAGGAATGTGAGAGGAAGGGAAAAAGAAACTATGTCTATAATGAATGATTTATTAAACTTTTTTAATTTTGTATGTCCCAAGAAAATAAGCTGAGACAAGATAAAAGGTAAAAAGATTTAGTGATAGAGATGGAGCGCTAAGAATTTGACTTTTTTAAAGTCATGTTTGGCCCATGGAACTGGAGCTATGAAAGGTCAGACAAGAGTCCTGAGCATCAGGGGGTTACTTGTGGGGGTGGGAGTGCTTACGTAGTTGTATGCTACTCTAGGTCCTGAATCTAAAATACAATTTTAACAACTCTGGCATAGAGATGCGTTTTCCAGTTGATTAGAGAACATACTTAACTTGGCAGAGTTTTTCTTTCTTGGTGCTGCAAAAAGTAAGAGTTCCTGTGATACCATATACGTGATGGTGTCTTCGACCCTCTTTCAAAGGGGCAAATAAGTACAGTGGGTGCTTCTCTCTGGCATCCATCAAGAGGCCATGAGAAATGCAGCATGTCTATTTCCTTTGCATTATGTTCAAAGATAAGCTGAGACACACTTCACATTTTAAGAGTAACTGGGAGCCAGCTACATCCCCCAGGGTTCGAGTCCCAGGCCCAGGGGAGACAACCAGTGTGAACACTAAATAAAGCTGCTTCTTCCTCTTCTCTCTTCCTGCCTGCCTATTTGCCTTCATTCCTGCCTGCACCTTTCCTTTAAAGAAAAAAGAGTAACTGGGAGAGGCTACATTTCTGGGAGACACTTAGAGTGGAAATAAAGAGAGTAAAGTAAGGAAATGATTGGTTGGCTCTGATTTAGTTTGGTTGGTTGTGTGTGATTGGTTGTCCTTGTGTTGGGGGAACAGGACCCAGGAGCAAGAAGAGTGGACTCCCTGAGTCAGGACCACCAGCTTTAAAGAGTTATTAATCACCTTATTCTCTTCTGATCACCTTACCTTCCCATCTGCCCTAGACGTGCCACGCAGGGGATAGCAAAATCATCTAGCTGCAGACATCTCCACCAGCCCTTCCCAGCCATCACGTCCTTCATTAAAGGCACCCCAGAGGCCCCCTGGCCTTCACCTGGGCGGTCTGCTGATGTCTGAAGCTCAGAGTGGGGTCTTCTCCATCACGACCCATAACTTAGCCTGGAACCCCTCCCTCTCGTAGCCCCTTTGCGCTCTCAAATCTCTACTCTGCAAGACCCAGCAGAGAGGGGAAGGGGTGCAATGAGTAACTGCGGCTTCAGCATTTCCCCAGGCATTTTAGGAACAGCTACAGAGCCCCATCAGTAGTTAATTACACAGAAAGTCCCCTCCTTCCAAAACCTGCAAGTGACTGTCTGCTTGTGAAGCAGCCTCCAACCCCACTCTGGGAGGTCTCTCCCAAGCAGATCCCTCCTCTCCCTCCCCTCCTCCCTTCTCCCCACCACTCTTCTCTAAAGAATGTCTTTCTTTGCTTGGCTTTGCTCCTTTGCAAACAGCTTATCTTGTTGGCCCCTTACAGGTGGGCGACTCATTGAATTCTATTTTGGAGGGTGCCAAGGACCCCCACCAATTTTCACCAGAACAGGGTTTCCATTTTTGAACCTCAAGGCTTTTCCAGACTAGATTTTGGGTTGTTTACGTGAGACCCAATGACACTGGAACCACGTCAGCATTGGCCTACTTGCTAATTTAACAACTGACTGAGGGGTGTTGAGACGGGGCCCAGGATTTATCCATGTTTAATTACCTGATGTGGGCAGGAGTGTGCAGGTCAGTCAAGTCCTGTTTAATGATCTCTGCTTAGAAAAAGAGACTGAAACCCACGATGTGTCGTTTTGATTTAGAAGCTGTGATAAAACCTAGAAAACCTTGTGCTGGTCAGCAGAAACTGACCTGGAAAAAAACTGTCCTAATTTCTCAGTGTTATTAAACTTTGTCTCCCAAAGTAAAATAAAGGGCAGAGTCAGTCATGATAAAACAACCTCCATCCTCGGAGTAGGTCTTAGAAGTAAGGGATTCTTTTAAGAAGCCAGTCCCTGCCTCCTCTCTAACCTCAGGGAAGACAGAGAAAGCCAAGGCTGCTCTAGGGAGTGATTGGGAGAGATCTGAGAATGCACGCAGCCTCCATCCTCTCCAGAGGAAGCCCGAGACGCAGCCCAGCTCTTCTCACCAGGCAAGAAAGCCGAGGAAAGTGAGGCAGCAGGCAGCCCCGGGAGCCAGATGAGGAGACACGGGCGTCAGTAGACCCACATGGTAATTTAAGGCTTCGTTCACTCAGTGCACATTTCTTTGGTTTTATTTTGTTATTTAAGGAAAGGTGCAGGCAGCAATGAACACCAATAGGCAGGCAGGCAGGCAGGGAGAGGAGGAAGAAGCCCTTTACTTTGTTTTTATTTAGTTGTCCACATTGGTTGCTCCCTGCACCCAGGACACAAACCCAGGATGTTAGGATGTATGTGGACTGCGCTCCTCCAGAGGCAGTGAGTCTAACTGTTACTCCACCAGGACACGTTACAGTGGACATTTCTAGACCCCAATATTGATACCTGGAAGAGAGCGCTCCCCTTGTTCCGACCTCCTCCTGACTCAACATAAAGCTCTAACTAAGCAGTTCCCCTAATCCTCTCCAAATATCCTATGAAGAAAAGTACAATTGTCGGTATCTCTATATTACAGATGAAGTACCTGCTGCTCAGAGAGGTGACGTCGCTTGCTCAGTGTTGGCCAGTTAATCAGTAACAGAGCTGAGATGTGAACCCACAGTGGCACGGCTCAGATCCATCCTTTCAGCCATTGCACCGTCTCACTTGTCGAGGTGGGAGTGAACCCTGAAGTGTGTGCCTGAAAACCACTCTGCTCTCTTAGCAGCCACTCTGAAGCAAAGGATAAAAGCCAACATTTTGGAATCTGACCAGAGCTGCAACTCCTTCCTCTGATGGCTTCTCTCTCCATGAAGGCGGAAGCCAGGTCTAACAGGGCACCGCTGGGTCCCCTTCTCCTTGCACACTGCACAGACTCTAAATCTTTGCTGCTGGAGTGAATGAGTAAATCAGTTTACCAGAAAAAAAAAGGGACTTGGAAAAATTACCAGGCTGTCCACCCTCTGGTTCCTCATCTGCATCCACTGCTCCTGACAGGTCACGTGAGGTGAGGAAGCTCCGTCACAGCAAGTGCTGGTCAGTGAGGCTGATACTCCTCCATGTGTCTCAGGCTGGGATGCAGCCAGCCCTCTGAAGGGACAGGGAAACTGATTCGGAAGACAAATCTGCACAGATCGGAGATTTCGTTATTGGGGGCTGGAGTCAGGGGAGAATGAAAAAGGTCTGGAATCCAAGTCTCCTTCATAATAGTGCCCTCCTGCCCCTGAAAGTCATGATGTCCTCCCCCGGGGCCAGCGTTACAAATCCTCCAGGCTATTCCCATGGTCCACTTATTTGTAGGTCTAGTCACCTGTTGTTTATCAAATACCTGCCCGACTGCCTTTCCCAAAATGCCCTCTGTGCTTTTAGGCAGCTACGTTCAGTTTAACTTGTCCCCCAAAAAATCACCTGTTGAAGTTCTAACCCCAGGGTCCCAAAGTGTGACTGTCTGTGGAGGCAGGTTCTTTAAAAAGGCTATTCAGGTAAAATGAGACCACATGGGAGCCCTCACCCAATGTGGATGGCTGACTGGCGTCCTTAAGAAAAGAGGAAATTTGGACACAGACACCCAAAGAGGGAAGACCGTGTGATCAGAGGGAGAAGACGGCCATCTACCATCCCAGGAGAGAGCCCTCAGAAGAAACTAAACTTGCTAACACCTGATCTCAGACTTCCAGCTTTTAAAACTGTGGGGATAAAAAATAATTTCTATTAGCTAACCCCCAGTCTATGGCACGTCTTCAGGGCAGCCCTAGTCAACTGAAACAAAACCCGTGTTCAGTTTTCATTGTTTGTAATCCTTAAATGATGCCGCTCATGATTGGACCAGCTCTCTGAGGCGGGGACAGACATGCTGTTGTGAGTAGCATGGGGTGGAGCTTAAGAGCTGGGGTCTTTCACTTTAGATGTTCATCCTTCCGCTTCTACTTAACAAGACACCCTGGGGATACACACGACCTCAGCATGAGCCTCAGCCTCCCCAGCTGTGAGAAGTTGTCCGTGTCTTGTGGATTTGCAGAGAGGGAAACACTTAGGACAGTGCTGGGCACAGGATGGGTGCTACCTGGGAGTTACTGATGACCTCTGCTGGCTTCTGGGTGGGAAGACACAAGCTGTGGGGGCCCTAAGAGGTCCTGTCCTAGTGGTGGACTTGGAGCTGGTCTCTGCCAGCTGGATCTTCTTTCTCTCCCAGGAATCAGCTCACGTGAAGGTTTGCCTCCACCCCCAATAAATCAGGACAGGCCCTCCACTTCATGAGTATCTGTCATGAAAGCGTTACACCCAAATGAAAGCAGAGCCGGCCTGGGTCCTTGTTGAGTCACCATGTTTTAAGTCATGGGTCCCCATGAAAGCAACTGGAAGAACCGCACCTCTTTGTCCCTTCCTCCGGAGTGGTGGGGCCACTGACAGCCCTGGGGTGCTGGGAGGAGGGCTGTCATCACTTGGGCTCAGTTGCATGCCCTAAGGAGGCATCTTGTGCAGAGTCTGGGCAAGGCCAGGCTGTGTGATGATGGATCGAGAGTGGGACTGGATCGAGAATGACCCCAGGGCCAGGCCAGCTCTCCTTTGGGCCCAGCCACACTCAGACACACTCAGACCCCTGATCTCACTGAGTCCCACAGAAATGCAGCATTTGTTGCAGATTTGGCAAATGCACATTTCTCTCCAGCACCTGGATCTGCTCAGTCCTTCAAGAAACATGGCGACAGACTGATTCCAGCTTGATGGAGACACTTGACCCCACTATGGTGCTCCATCAGGTCTCCAAATACAGCACCTCTGAAGCCACAAGGCTGAGAGATGCCTGCTATCTTCTGAGTGACTGGATGGCAGCTGGGTGGACAGAAGAAGCCATCTCTTTCCCATATGTTATCTGTGACTTTAAACACAGGGTGTGGTCTCCAAGCATGGGGCTGTTCTCTTCCTCCCCCATGGGTGCTTCCATTAGAGCCAAGTCAGAGGTCAAGAACTCATGTCAAGTCTGGAACCTCAACCTCATTCTGCCCATTTGCAAAACTCTGATCACACTGGGGAAACTGAGGCAGAACAGATTTTGTTTGGTTAAGACCACAGGCTCTGACAGCCTGGCCTTGGTCGAGTTATTTCACTGATGACACCGTTGCCTCAGCTGGGAACAAAAACCCCTTTCTGAGTTTTTTGACTCGGGCAGGTCGTGTGCATCTGATGAGAACTTGCGTACGTGTGAAAGAATTTAATTAGTAAATACAGCAAATCACTGAAATGAACAAATCTGGGCATTGGGAAAGGATGGCTGCAGGCTGCTAGGGCTGCGGGGAGTCAGGTGGGATGAACGGGAGGAGGATGGGAAAGTGGTGATGACACAAGAAGCATCTGGGGCTGTCTCCAGGAGTAAAAGCAGATTCCCTCCAGCATGACAAAATAATAGATTTTTTTTAGTTACAACCCACTGCTACCCCTCAGGAGTGAACCCTGGCGACCTCAGGAGGGACCTTCTGTTCCTGAGCAGAGGAGCAGAGGCACCTCGCAGGTGCACAGGCTGAGCAGGACTCTTTGTCAAGGAAGAGGGGAGAGATGGAGGGTCCCAGGAGGAAACCCAGGTGGGGACAGCTGTTTGGAACCAGACTCAGTTACCCCAGGACTAGTCCCTTAGCTTCTGTGTGCGGCAGTTTCCTCCCGGGCAAAGGGGGATCCTCATTGTGGAGGGAAGGAAATGGGTTCCCACACTCCAGCAGCTGGAAGACAGCCTTGCCCATGACAGGACTCCCCAGGGATACCAGCTCCCCAATGCGCTTTTTCCTGAAAGAACCCCGAGCTCTTACAGGGGCTGCTCAGCTAAAACAGAGTTCTGCATGCTGGAGCGTTCCGCGGCATCAGAGAGATGGAGACGGCCGCCCCCGTGGGTGGCCCGGACGGAGAACAGGCGAGGGTCACAGGTCCTGGAGAGAGGTGCCCACCCTCACCAACCACCCGCATGATGGAGCCCCTTCCCGAACGGGGACAGCGAGCCTGCGCCAGATCCAAGAAAAAATTAAATGAAACAAAACGGCCTATAATTAGAATGGCAATAAAAGCAGGGGGGAGGAGAAAGGCAGTGAACTCTATTAATAGTGCTAATAAATGTTCCGGCATAATACCGCTGTGTTCTGAACCTGCCCGTGGGAGGTGTTGCTTACACTCATTTGCATATTAATTTGGAAGGAAAATGCCGAGCTCTTTCCACTGGGATAAATCAATTCCACTGGAAGTTCTCAGACGGGAAGCTGCTAATTCTTCTTCCCTTTTCCTCCCAGCAGGAAGACACCCATTTGCTGCCTGGAAAATATTTTTAAGAGCCACCATGGTGTGAAAAAAAGTAGGCCAGAAAACTACAGGCAAAGTGCGGACGTTGCAGATGGCCAGATACGCCGAGTGGGGGGCTCGGGAAGCAAGGGCGCCTGAGAGGCCCTGGTTTCTCTGGAAAAACATCTTTGGAGCAAGGATGGCAAGTGGGCTCACCTTGAATCCCAATGGTATCCGCTGGTGCTGGCCTGTAATGGAACAAGATGTTGAGAAGAATTTGAAATCAGGGGTGACAGGGAGGATAGAGTGCTGTGATCCATTAGTGATGTCTGCCATGAGCCCGGGCCTGGTAGGATGAGTGGTGTCTGCTAGCTGCCCTCAGGAGGCCGACAGGGCCGGGCGTGGGAACAGCACTTCAGAGCAGCCAAGCCGAGATGAGAGACAGTGCAAAGAATGTGGTGAGAGAGGGCATGACTAAATAGGAACATTTTCTGACTAGCTACTAAGGTTTGAACACTGTGTCCGATTTGGAAAATACAAAGACAACTAAAATAATGCTTGAAATTTAATGAAGGAGACAGGCATGTAAATGGGACTTACAACACATGAGATGACACTTCTCTTTGCCTTCTAAACCCAGGGTGGCCCCTTCCCACACCCATGCCAAGTCCTATTTCTCCACCTGTCTTTGAATATTCCTGAGGTCCCCTCCTTAAATCATCTCTCTTCTCCTCACTGTACATAATCAAAGCAGAATCTCTTTTGCTCCCCAAGCCTGAAGTTACTTCTCTGCACCAATAACACCCCAAAATCTTTCTCAAGTCATAGTTTTTCTCCCCCAAAACCTTCCAGGTACATACCAGGCAACTCCACTATTACAGTCACCATTTTGTAGATAGGGAAAGTGAAGCAAGGAGTGATTTCCCCCAAGCTTCCCTAAGCTCACACAGCTAGCTGGTAGAAGAGTGAGGATTGGACCCAAGATCAGGATGACTCAGAACCTGAATCTTGAACACCCAAACCTCTCTGCCTGTCAAGGCGTCACGACAGGCCCCAGAAGGACTCTGGCTCACGGAATGAGAACAGACCCAGGGGCACTATTCTTTCCATCCCTCTTGATCAAAGCCAGGGCTGCTGTGTAGGGTGTGGCTACTGGATGGGTCAGGTTGAACTAAGAGAAAATGTGAATGCAAGAAGGACTTCAGGCTGCATGTTGCTAAGACATGAGATTGCTTACACTCGTATTATGAGGTCAGTGAGATCAGATTTCTCCAGGGAACCAGATGTCAAAAGGAAGATCCACGGGAGATGACATGATCATCACTCCTTGCAGAGGAGCTGAAGCTCGGAGAAGTCAGCAACTTTCCATGTCTACACACTCAGCCCAGAGCAGACACCCAGTCCTGGGCTTCCAATGACTCAATGCCAGAGCACCCCTGGTAGGACAGACCAAAAGAAATTTGGGGGTGACGTGTGTTGAGCACAGAAGTAGTGAAAAGAGATATTAGCAAGAACTTTCACGTTGAAAGATGGATCTTTTGCAGGATCCTACTGAAGCACACCCTTGATGCTCTGTGTTCAGTGAGTCAGGGTAGAAAAGGGTACTGCCCCACCGGACACCTGAGATCGTAGACCGTTGCTCACCTGTCACCCCTGCAGTCTTGCCCAGGTAGGCACACCTTGTACTGCTTCACCAGAGATGGGAGGAGCCTGGCCAACAGCTCCTTAAAGGGGTCTTCCCTGACCTCCCTTCAGTCCATAATAGCAGCTCCCTCCTGCCCGGTGTCCATCTGCTTTCCTTGTCTCCTTAGGGCACTCTGCTCGCCATCGCAGAAAGGAGGCATGACATGGGGACCCAAGATGGGGGTTCTTCAATTAGATGACCATGTCCCATCCCAGCCATCCTCCTGGCTGCGCAGCAATGGGCTACTCCACACACCGCCACACCCTCCCACCAAACACGGAGAAGAACCCCAGCACCCACCCACAGGGTGTCATGAGGCTCACAACGCAGAAGACAGAGCGATTCTAAATGGCGCCCGACACAGGCGAGAGGGGCCATCCTCAGATTCTTGCTGCCTCCTCTTCTTCCTCCATCACGGGAACTCCCCCAGGGCAGGGATTCTGCTCGACTCACCACTGAATCCTCAGCTCCTGGCACCCCTCAAAGCTCCTTTTGTAGAGTATTTGTTCCGCACACCTTCTGCCGGCACCAAACGTGGTGGAAGAAAAGCCTCCAGAAGGCAGCAGAGCAGAGGTCTCCAGGATGAAGAAATGTGAACAGACTGCCCATAGGAGCAGCACAGAGCTTCTGGGACCCAAAAAGCCTAGGCTTTGGGGTCAGACTAAGCTGAGCGTGGACCCTTGAGAGGTCACGGTCTGGGTTGACCCACGGAGCAGAACTTCACGCAGGGGACGCACTTCCTCCCCTGAGAAGCAGGCGTCCTCACAGGCAGGTAGGGGCGTGGTGAGATGGAGAGACCCCCACCAGGGTCAGCCTCCCCTCCAGCCCCCTGCAGGGTCCTCAGCCCCAAGCCTCCCACCCTCCTGACCAGAGTGGCTGCGCCCGGTCTTTCCAGACCTGTCTTCACCAGCCATCAGAGAGGCAGACGGTTGCTGCCACACTCTTAGCAGGAGGAGGGAGGGGGTTAAGCTCCTGTTTTTGTTTTTACAATGCAAAATTTGTCAACTTGGCACAGTTGACAGACTGCCTCTGTGTCGCCGCGCTGGTTCCTTTAATTGCCTTCCCTGCGTGTGAGCATCTGTGTGTGTGTGCGCACACGTGTGTTCCCCAAAAAGGCTGGCTGGCTGGCTGGGCCAGCAAGGAGCTGATTTCCCGAGACGGCTCCCCAGGAACGGCTGACCACACCCCACCTCTGAGAGAGGAGGAGGGCAGGCAGAGCCCTCTCTGGGAGCCAGAAACTGGCACTCCCTCTGCCCGTTCCGGCGCCACAGCACAACAGAACCCAGAGCCACAGCGACAGAAGAGAGAGCCGGGCCCTTTCTAGCTCCATTTCAGGTTCAGGCCCCCAAGTCAGCCCTGCTTTCTAAGAGAGAGCTGGAGCCCTCTCTTGGCAGTAGGAAGGCGGTCACTGCATATCTGTTTGCAAACCGCAGCGGCCACCACCCCTCCAGCTGGTCAATGTTGAAGCACCTCGGGAGGATTTCATTCTGAGGGACTTCTGTATGGCCCGTGGTTAGATGCTGTGAGCCCGCATTTACCCAGGATGCTGAAGTGGGTGATGGGATCCGTCCCAGGGGCCAGTGGGACACCGTCTTCTGATCTGCGCGGCGGGCACATGCGGACTGCTGGGTGGCGCAGGTCTGAGATCCTCAGGCAAGAACGTGAGCAGGGAGGGAGGGGGAGGTGCGCAGCCACCAGGCGTGGGCCAGGCGAGGCAGCCCGGAGCTGCCCCGCGAGGACTGGGCACCTCGAGAACAGGCTAGGCTACTGGGTTCCCAGATCTCAGCAGGAGGTGAGTCCTCTTGCAACCCCGAGGGGAGCGCAGACAAGCTAAAGATGGAAGGACAAGACCCGAGCCCCAGTGAGCTCACTGAGCTGCAGAAGGAACTGACTTGGCCCCTCCAATCTCAGGACATCTCGCCATGTAAGGCACCCCCTTTTCCTTCTGGCTTAAGCCTTTGAAGTTTTCTGTCTCTTGGATGCAAGCTGGGCTGAGACATTTTCCCTAAAGCATCAACCAGCACATGGAAGAATTAAAACGTGACGACAGAGCTGTGAGTTCCGTGCCTGGCACCAGTCAGTATGCTGAGATGTCCCTGGGAAAAGGGCTGTGAGAGCTCAAGTCACCCCTGACGCATAAGCAGCAGGAAGCCAGACACGAAGAGGCCGGAAGGCGGCAGCAGAAGCCCCCGGCAGCCCTCAGGGTAGAGACACGCTCACTGAAAGCAGATTCGGGACACAGCCCCAGACCAGAGGGGACTGCGGAGACATCCCAACCAACGCAACGAGGTGGCCTGGGCTGGGTCCTGGCACAGAAAGAGGACAGGAGGGGAAGGTGTAGAGCGCCACGTGAAGTGTGGGCCCGGCTGATAGTGAGCTGGCACGTCAGGTGCGTGTGCCCACAGATGACCGGGACATCAGATGCAGCCTGTGGAGAGACTGGGTGGAGAGCGTCGACCTAGCGTGATTCTCAAGTAAAGTTCGTTTTTAAAAAGCAAGGTGAATGAATAATGAACATAGCAGAAGACCAGGTCCAGGGACAAATACGAGACTTGTCATCCACTACTTACTGAAGCAACTGGACTCCTGCGGGCCCTTCACACATCGCATTTAGACTCAACAGCCCTGCGGGTCTGTGTCACCAGTGCCGGGTGCGTGGCCGGGTCTCAGTGAGGATCCGTTGTCTGGGCAGGTCACCCTCTTTGCACATTAGGGAGTGAAGCTGAGAGAAGGTGTTCCTGTGCCTGCGTTTATTGGATGCCAAGGCCCACCATCCGTGGAGCCCTCCGCCCACCCAGTAGAGCTAGAGGCGGGTGGCGCCCAGGAGGCCCCTCGCTTCTCTGTGTCACTGCTCCCGGCTCCCATCACTCGGCTTCCTGGTGGCTCAGCTTCGTGGTTCAGGCCTGGACAAACCTACAGCAAGAAACCACAGGCTTTCCCTGACCCCGAATCCAGCACTAGAAATCTCAACTCGAAAGTTTAATAATATTTGCTTTTGCATTTATGACATTATTGTAAAGCCGTCTGCTGGGGCTCAGGGGCTCCAGGAAATGATGTCACTCGATGGACTCCCTCATCACTCTGGGATCCGGGCTCCCTGCGTGGGGAACAGCAAGAGACGCAGGAGGGACACGCCGGCCAAGGTGATGCAGAATGCCCTGGGGGGCCCTCGCTCGTGGCGTCCAGATGGGACAGTCTTGTCCTGCAGATCATCAGCACTGCCCAAGGGTTTCCATGGCTTCAGAAGTTAGGGACCCACCAGCCTTGGTGGCAAGAAATCTAGCAGAAGAACCCAAAGGTAATGGGAGAGGTTGAGCGGAAAAGTGAAAGCAGCTGTTCCCTCCCCTCCACCCTTCCTCCCCTAGACCTGCCGCCTGCATGAAAATCCACCCACCCTTCCGAGTCCAAGCTGAGTCCGCCCCACCACACACACCCACAAACACATGTGCACCGTACGCACGCACGCAAGCACGCAGACTGCATACACATACACACAAACGTGTGCACACTGCACCATCACATGTTCACATGTGCACATGGATGGACGCGAACACATACAAAACCCACGCACACACATGCCTGTGCGTGCAACCCCCGCGCCGGTGAAGCTCTCCCTCATCTAAACCCCGTCAAACACTAGCCTGTACTCCTGTCCCTGTATGTGTCCGCGTCAACGTGGGTTGAAGAACGGACTCTTTCTCTCATTCACTCGACAAGGATGAATCAAGCATGTCCTCTGTGCTATGCCGTCCGAGGATACAGTATTGGCCGAGACAGACCTGAACTCTGCCCGACGCGCCTTCCCGGAGCCAGCAGTCCATCTGCTCCTGATGAGCTGGTCTCCTCCACCGAACCAGGGCTTCTGAAGTCCCTTGCATCTCTGAGCCCCGTGCTCAGCACAGCACCTGGCAATCATCAGGAGCATGAATAACAAAGGCCTGCTGAACAGCTGAGTGAGTCGACACTCAGAACCAGATGACTCCCTCATGGTTCCCCTTGGTCCACTACAGAGGCAGCAAACCACAGACTGTGGGCCAAACCGGCCCGTCACTTGTTCTTTTCAATAAAGTTTTATTGGAACACAGCCAAGGACACTTGTCAATACGGGTCGCCTGCCTCAATCGCACCATTGAGGGTTAGAGACAGAGATTATATGACCCACAGAGCCAAAAATCCTCTCTGGTTCTTTACAAAGAAAGATCTGCTGACGTCTGGCCTCTAGGATAAAGCTAGCTCTTCAGAGCAGCATCGAGGGACACATCCAGCATGTGTCCCTTCACTATGCGCTGTGCCGGGTCACACCAGACTGCCCACGGCCCTGGCAGCCCGCCTGCTAGGCCTGGGCACTGTCCACCTCCCTCAGAACAGTCTATCTTATAATCAATTTTATTAAAAAACCATTGCATTATAACACCAAATAGGTTTAAAGTATACATCAGAGCAAATCCACATCTGTACATATTAAAGTCACCATTATTCCAGTTTTCCCTTCAGTAGACAATGACTCCCCATTTGCCCTCCTACCCACTCCCTTTTCTTCCTGCAACCACTGATATGCTTCTTTTTTTAATCTAAAATCTACTGTTTGATTTAGTTCTTTTTTAAAGTCTGTTTGTGTTTAATTTGGTTCATTTGTTTGCTTGATATTTCTCTACACCACAGGTGAGTGATGACATGTCCGTCTTTCTCCTCTGGCTCAGCTCACTAAGCTTCATTCTCTCCAGGCCCATCCATGTTCCCACAAGCACAAGCAGGATTTTGGATTTTCGATGACTGCATAGTTTTCCACTGTCTCTACCCCATCTTCTTTATCCACCCATCTATCCTGGGGCACTTTGTCCTCCTCACTGATTCCAAGTCTTCCAAGTGAGTCCGCCAAGCACCTCCTTCAGGTCATCTGCTCATCTTCCCCGCCACCCCCAGCTCTCTCCTGCTCAAATTCTGGGTTCCTCTAAGTTCCCACCACATCCATATTTTTCTTTACAATGACTGGTGTTACCTTACATGGGAATGAGCTCCCTACCTAGCTTCCCCAAACTCTGTTTGGCAGGAGGCGCTGCCCGACTGAGCTGAGCCACCCAGGTGACAGGCATCGAGTTCTAGAGCTGATGCCCACACCTCTGGGCCAGCTTCCCAGCCTCTGTCCCCAGAGTGCTGTCCTGGTGACAGCTCTGTCTCCAGAACTTCATCCCATGCCTTCCCTACACTCCTCTTCAGAGCTTTATCCTCAGGAGCAGGCTGTGAGTGGATGTCCTCCACAGGAGGCAGAGTGGATGGTGATGCAGGCTTAGAGCAGGCGGTCCCACGGTCAAGACAAACCAGGTGAGACAGAGACGCTGGCTCCTTTGCTGTGGGGTTCCTGGGGGGAGTGCACACACGTTCATAGGCACTTACTTACGGGGCATCCTCACGTTCCATAAATATTTACTGAGCCTATGGCACGCCCAGACTTATTTCAACTCTGGGGACACACCCACCGTAACATCAACCCAGAAGCGTCTCTGTGGAGACAGACAAGAAACAGGGGAATGAGCTGCACACATGTGATGCAGGAGTCTGCGTGCCTAGGACTAAGAAAGGACCAATCACTCCATCATGGAGGAGGACTCGGCGGGGGGAGCAGAGGGCAGGGCGAGGCTGCCATTTTAATAAGGTGGTCGGCAGGACTCCTCGAGGAGGCAGCACTTGAGAAGGTGAGACCAGGAATGAGTTGGCCAAGCAGACGTCTGCAGGATCATCCACGGAACATGGGCAGCAGGGCCAGCGCCTTGGAGGGCTGGCGCTGTGGACATTTGGGGTCAGAAAGGGCGTGCAGTGGAGGAACACGTGTGGCGTCTCGGGTCTCCCTCACAGAAGTCGGCAACACCCTCCTCATCGGCTGTGACAACCGAAAATGTCTCCAGACATTACCAAGTCCTCTCTGGGCACAAAATTGGCCCCAGTTAGCACAAGGGGGTGAAACCGCTCGCCCAGGGTTCCCGTGCTCCTCCCAGCCCATCTCACATGAGTCTGCATCCGGGCCCTGAAGTGTGGGGCCAGCCTAGGCGGACAGGAGCCCTCCACCAGAGCACCCGGACGAGTGTCCTCGGGCTGTCCCTGGCCCAGCATCCCGCCTCCTCCCCCTGGTGCCTCCCTGCCAGAACGTCTATGACCTCAGTCTCATTACTCCTAAGGCAACACCCCAGGGCCACGGAGCCCGAGACAGGTGACCTGCTGGTGGCCGGCCTGCAGCCAGGCTGACCTGGTCTTGGACTTGGTTCTGCCACTGTGACCCTGCAGAGGGGGTGTGACCTTAGCCTGGGGAGGGCAATGAGAGTACATGTGTGAACACGGCAGCAGAGATGAGGCTATCACACGCCAGTGTCTTTTTGTTTAACCTGCTTTTTAAAAAGTGCCATTGAAAGAACATTGCATAGTCACGTTACCCAGGCTGCATCCTCGGAAATCGACATCTGTACGAAATACACCGAGTCGAGCATCAAGAGTCCGAGTCCATCCTTCAGCAGGAAAGTGACCCCTTCATAGGTTAACCCACTCCCCCTTATCCACTAATTGGATTCTGCAGACGGAAAGTCTAATTTGGTTAGTTTGGCTCATTTCTTTGCTGGCTTCTCTACATACCACAGATGAGTGACGTCATAGGATGCGTCCCTCTGGCTTCTCTCACGAAGCATGATTCCCTCCAGGTCCAGCCAGGCTGTGGCCAATGGCAGGGTTTCATCTTCAATTCCTGAGTAGTATTCCACCACGTATCCACACCACATCTTCTGCAGAACACCGCGAATTCATTTCCTCTGACAAATGGCCGCAAACCCCACGTCTTAAGACAGCAGGAATCTGGCATCCTCTGGTGGAGCAGTGGTTGGGTCAGTCTCCTCCTAAGCAGAGCAGACCACCTACCCCCGGACCCATGTCTGCGGTCAGGAGGGAAACAACCAGTGCGAACAACAAAAGTAAAGTAAAACAAAGATGCATATTCCTCCTTTCTCTTCCGGCCTACTCACCTTCATTCCTGCCTGCACCTTTCCAAACAAATCAGTAAATATAAAAGCAAAACAGTAGGAATGAATTCCCTCGCCGTCTTGAAGATTGGAAGCCTGAAATCACGATTTTTGACAAATCCATGTGCCCTCCGGAGTCTTTCTGGGTTTGTCCAGCTCCTGTCACTGTCCAGCGTCTCGGTCCCTTGCTTGTGGCTGACTCAGCGGTCTCTGTGCGTCTTCGCTCCACAGAGCTTTCTTCGCTCTCTGCGTGAGTCCCCCTGTGTCACCTCCTCAGACAAGGATGACATTCACCAGATGCAGGACTGACCCCAAACGCAGGATGTTATCGTCTTAGGATTCTTAACTAGTTTGCAATTACAAACACCCCGGCATGAATTGGGGGGACACTATTCACCCCAGTACACACTTACTGTACGTGGAGGAAGCCAGGCCAGAGTGCTTCGCCCTGTACCTCAGCTCCCTTCCCCCGAGAAGAAAGGCCACCTGCATGGACATGCCCGGCAGGTCAGCTCCGAGCCTCGGTTTCCCTCCTGCAAGCAAGGACGTCCTGTGTCCAGGTGATATTCCTGGGCTGAGCCAGGGCAGGAGGCAGGAGTTAGTTTCCCCGACGTTTCCTAGTCCAGATGAGCACGGAGGATCTCTGGAGACTGCGAGGGCACGGCGGGGTGCCCACCGTTAGAAGGCAAGGAGGTTGCAAGCGGACAGCACCCCGGTGAACCCTTTGGCGGCGTGGGACTCAGTCCCGAGCCGGTGCCTCCCGTCCGGGTCGTAGCTGAAGCCACAGCGCCCCCTGGCGGCCGGCGCCAGCGCGCCGCGGTTCCCCGGTGCTGGCGCAGCCGTGCGCGGCGGACGTGGCGGCAATGAATTTAGCATCAGCACAGTTATTTAAATTGTTTTAATTAATCACAGATTGAGCAGTAAATGAACCACTAAGTGGAGAGAGAGAGCGAGGAAGAGGTGAGGGGAGCAAGGCAGCGCCTAGGTGAGCTTCCCCGGGGCCGGGGGCGAGGGCGCCCGCGGCTGCGCCCCTCCCCCACGGCGGACGCGCAGGGTGCGGCCGGGAGGGGCGCCCAACCTGGGGACTGGGGCCGCCTCCTCCCCTGGGTAAAGACCAGAGCTAGCAGGAAGGAGGAGCGACACTTAGTAAGGATTAATACGCTCCTTGCACTGCGCTCAGCACTTGGACACCCATTACTGCATCTGAAAACCCGTTTAAAACCCTAGCAGCCTGACCCAGCAATGCCAGGGGGGCACCGCGGGACCTCGAACGTGTCTGTGAGCCCGGATCCGCAGAAGATGAGGGCTAAGAGCGCCGGGCCTGCGGTTCCTTTCCCGCGAGCAAGACGGTCCAGGGATGCTGCCCTTTGTCACACAGGCTCACCTTCCAGGCCTGTTTCTCTACAGCCCGTGAGCGAAGAGTGCTTTTTCACGTTTTGGTATAGCTGGGGAAAAAAATCAGAAGGAAAATATTATTTCAGAACAGATGGACAGTTGAATGAAATCTAAATTCCATGAGGAGTATTACTGGAACCCGGCCGCGCTGGGTCCTTTGCAGTCTGCGCCGCTGGTGCGACAGTGTTAAGTAGTTGTAACAGGGACTCCAGGCCTGGGAAGGCTAAAGTCTGCACTGTCCCCCCACTGATGCAAGAGGTTTGCCGGCTCCGGACTCCACGCATCACCTCTCAGATGCAGATGTGTGTATCACTGAGGAGGAAATTTGCTGTCAGATTAAACTCTGTCCCCCCTCTTTCAGTTATTTAGATTGTTTTTGGTTGACATTGATCAGAAGTTATTTTAGACTATTTAAACATAGATGTGTGGACACATAAAAAGGAAAATGCACATAAAGTCAGCTGGATGAGGCATGCTCGTAAATGTCTTCGGTGCTAGAGATCAACTTCTGAGTCACGTAGTGACTCAAAACCAGTCTTGGCGCCTCTGTGCAGCGCTGCGCTTGTGACAAGAAATGCTTGACCTTCATGCGGGATTTTCTTCCCAGCTGCTGACACCTAGCTGGAGATTTTGATCCAAACTGTTGCAGCTGTGACTGCTGTCCAGTAGAGATTTTAGGACACATCCCAGTTTCAGACAGAATATTTCAGATCTCTTACGCCATGGCCTTGGCATGGATGATACAATGATATGAAGGTGTGCTTTTTCAAAATTGTAGCAATTGTTGCCTGGCTAGCTGCAATGCAAAGCAAAACAGATCCAAAGTCTGTCCTCAAGGAACTCCGGTCTACTGGGTTAGACGGACCAGAGACAGAAAACACCATGGATGCCATGGGTCAGCAGGTATGAGTGTGAAGGAGACAACAGAGGAGAAGGAGGATGAGCAGGAGTGACAGGGAGGAGGTGCTGTTGAAGGGGGTTTGTCAAGGAAGTCCCCTGGCGTGGTGTTTGACAGAACCATAGAGATGGGAAAAGAGGGAGAGGAGGGATGGACGGCAGGTGTGACATGGTGGGAGGGCAGTGCGGCAGGAGGGAGGAGATAGAAAATGAGGCCAGAGGGCATTCAGGAGTCAGGTCAAGCATGAAGGAATTCTGGATTTTATTTCAAATCTGACAGAAAGTCATGGAGTTTGGGGTATTAGGAGGGAGTTGCATGCTCTGACCTATGTTTAAAAGCTCAGTCTGGCCTCTCTGGTATAGAATCAAAGGGTTGGCAAGAAGACAAGCAGGAAAACCAGCTAGGGGTGGAGGGACGCAGGGGACGAGGCCTGGGCAGTTGTGATGGAGACAGTGACAAGTGTTCAGAACTTGGATGTATTTTGAAAGTAGAGCCCCAGAGTACACTGAGGACTAAGAAGTCAGTATCAGAGAAAGAGGGACTCCAAAATGTCTTCAGGGTCCAGTCTGAGGACTGGGTCTCCAAGTTCTGAGATGGAGAGAACCACAGAGCAATGGGACAGTCAGGAATGCTACATGGGGCTGCTCCGTTCAAAATGTCCATTTTGTGGGCACATGGAGACCCAGCTGGGCATCAAAGGACAGAACTGGGAAAGGTCAGGGCAGAGACAGAGACCCAATCCCTGAGCCTGGACCAGATGGCAAAGGAACGAGGAATCAGTGGGACAACTCATCCCTCCACTGAGCCCTGAACCCCTCTCTGGGAAGTGTTCACAGAGATGAGAAGGAACCAGCAGTCAGATGGGCGAGACCACCAGCAGACAGGCGCCACACTGTTCACAGTGCAAAATGAAACTGTGGGACCCTTGGCTCAAAGTATGAAGACTTTCAAGATGGTGTCTGTAGAGCCCTGAATGAACCTCAGACCAGGGCACAGGCCACATGCCCAGGAAGCTGGCACTGCCTTTGAAACAGACACCAGGGGACTGTGGAGTCCCAGAACCAAGAGAAAATGAAAGCATTTTAAGGAGAAGAGAGTGACTAATAACTGGGCCCAGGAAATGAGGATTGAGGACCCAATATCAGTGACCTCAGGAAGAGCAGCAAGGAGGGTGGGGTAAGAGCAGGAGCCTAATTGGGTGAGTTCAAGCAGAAAGAAAGGAAAAGGAGTTGGCAGGTGTAGACACTTTGGGGGCGTGGAGTGGCTATAAGGAAGAGCAGAAATGTGGAGCAAGCCGTGAGTTGTTTATAATGATTGTAGCCTGCTTGCCAGAGAGAACAGAGGGTTGGTGAGGCGGAAAAGAAAAGGGAGCATTTGCAGAGGTGTCCTAGGGGGAGAGGGTCTTCCATGAATGAACATTTCAGAGGGCTATGAGGAAGGCCAGACTACAGTTTGGGGCATCATGTAGAAACTTCTGTCATTACAGCCTCACTCTCAGAAGAGAGGCAAGAACACATGTCCCTGAGATGAGGGAGGAAGCAGGACTTTTTGTCCTTCACTGTTTGTGAAGAGTAGTGAGCATGGTAGGGTTGTCTGGGAAAGTGTGCAGGGATGAAACCAATTCCATATCCAGACCTCTTTTTCCCACTCCCCACAGAGACAAATGTGTTTTGCATCAAGCTGCTATGACACGTCTCGCCAAACCCTGCCTGGTGATATTCAGTGGGCTCTGACCTTTCCTCGTCTGTCTCATCTTGTCATAATGCACATGGGACCCACTAAATTGATACTTAACCCACAAATGAATCATGACCTGGAGTATGAAAGACACTGGGCTAGGCACACCCTGGTGGCTTAGTGGGTAAGTCCACCAGACACATGTCCATCCCGAGGACCCAAGCTCACTACCCAGCAGGGGTGGGGAGGAACAGCCCAGATGAACAACAAAATAAAATAAAATGCTGCTGCTTCCGCTCTCTTCCTGCCTGAGCCTTTCCTTTTAAGAACACATCTAGGGATGCACTGCTGACTAGTAGACATCCTGGGGCTTACCAGCTATGTCCACAACATAAAGGCACACCTGGGTACCTGGCGCAGGTGTGTAGTAGAGAGGAAGATGGAGTTAAACGGGACAGGCTGTTGTAAAGCTGGTGCCATCCAGTAAGAGAGGAGTGAGCAAGGTGGGGTGGACTCGGGAAGGGGTTTTGCTGGCGGGTCAGAGAATTTAAGGAGGGGTCGAGGGCATGAGGGGTGAGGGGCTGTAAAAAAGAGGGTACATTGTGGAATGGTAGACTGGTGAGGACAAAGGACCTCACCCACAGGAGATGAGGACCTGCAGAGAGTATAGATTGGAACTGTAGGTTAAAGCATGGAATTGAGGGTGGTGAGGAAACAGGGCTACCAAATACTGGTGAAAACAGAGTCCGAGGTGTAACCATGGGACTGACTGGCTGAGGTAGGGTAAGGACAGCATATTGAAGGCAAGAAATCTGAAGAACCAAGAGGCCGGGTTCTTAAAGGATCCTCTCTGCAGATACTGAACGCCAACCCACCCCGAAATAGAAACACTTCAATAGGGAGAAGCATGAGAAGTCACCCACCTAGACTGGGCATGGGAGGAAAACAGGGGGGGGACTTCCTGGAGGAGGTGATGCTTACACTCAAATCTTCAAGGATACGCACAAGTCGAATAGGTAGGAATGGAGGGGAATGAGCATGGAAGGGTGCGGACACCAGGCAGCAAGCCCAGGGGAGCAGAGGGTGTGTGACTAATACTCAGAATTGCCCTTACCAGGTGTTGTGCTACGCACCTAGTAAGGGTGAGCTCACCTGGCCACCCTAGAGGCCGGTGCTCAGTGGTGGCTGAACAACGGAGGGGGTGAATGAACAAGTTGAGAAAGTGGGGACGGGTTTCAGGAAAAGGGTAGAGAAATTGATCACAACTGGGGTCAAGGGACCAGCAATGGGAAAGGCTGGGGCTGAATTCCTGAAGCCTTTCCCACACACATCTCCAGTTATACTGGTTCCAGAGCTATTTGCATTTATGCAACAAATTTTACCAGACTCCTATTGCAGTCATTACCCTGCTCGTGGGAGTGAAGAGTCAGACATAAACAGATATATTCCTGTTTCCTTATCTCTTTTAGCCTGCTGTTCCAGTCACAGAAATAGACACATAAAATACTAGATCAGTTCAGATCAAAGTAAGTATTCAGAAGAAAATGAAAGTATATGGAGAAAGGAACTGGTCAGGGAGTTCCTTTAAATGGGTGGTCATGGAGGATAAGAAACCAGGGCAAGACCTGAGAAGGACTTTCCAGGCAGAAGGAACAGGTGGCATGTGCAAAGGTCCTGGGGTAGGGCAGGCTCGCTGTGTTGGAGGAACTGAACAAAACAGAGGTGGTGCTTGGGGAGCAAGGAGAAGTGGGGACAAGGGAACAGGTCGAGAAGGATCAGGAGGCCAGGATCATTCAAGTGCAGTAAGGAGTCCGTAGAAGAAGGGTGGCCTGGGACATTAGGGGAGAAAACAAACAACTTTTGAGCTCACACGATAATCAAGTCACCCGGCTTCAGGAGCTCAGGCTGGAGGGACTAAGCTTTGCCCTGCCTGAGCTGCCCATGCTCCAAGCCCTGAGAGAGGCCTGCCTGCCTCTGTCCCACAGCAGCCACCAGCCATGGACAGACAATACTTGTCCTGGCACAGCTTCCCTCTGCTGCCATCCCTCCCCACCCTGTTTTCTGTAGCTCACACCTGTGCTCAGAGTTCTCAGATCCCTGTTGTAGCTCTTCCCTGAGGGTTTCTCCAGGGTCCTTCAGAAGAACCCCGCCCTCCCCATTAACAGAAATACAGAAAAGCCCAAGAGCGCACCGCACCTCAGCCTGGCGGCTGTGGTCCGTGCAGGGACTTGGGAATGTCATCTCCCTGGAGCTCTGAAGTCAGAATGATGGCTGATATTTACTGAGTGCTTATGAGGCATCGGGATAAAATCAGGTGCTTACTTACCATTTTGGGTTCAATTGTGCCCCCCAAAAGACACGCTGAAGTTCTAACCCCAGTACCTGTGAATGTGGAAGACCACAGGTGCTCACCTTCCAGAGGGTTTCTGCACCCCACTGGGTGTTTCCTGCCCTCCAACCCTGGCCTGTGACACCCTAGCAAACTTTCCACCACCCTCTTCATGGAGTTCTGAATCTCCGTTTTGGGGTGAAACAGAGCTTCCCCCAATGTATTGCTTTCTTGCTGCGCAGCCTCAGCCCTGGGTGGGGACATTCATTTCTGCCCTCTTTATTCTTATTGGAAGTAGCATCTTTGCAGATGGGCTCAGCTTGAGATGATCACTAGAGCAGGTCCTAATGCGCTATGACCATGCCCTTGTTAGAAGAGAAGACACAGATGTGCAAGGGGAAGGTCATGTGACATCAGAGGCAGAGATGTGTCTGCAAGCCCAGGAACACGGAGGCGCTAAAAGCCTTGGGGGGTAGGGTCTCACGGTGACGAAGAGGCAGGGGCAGGAACGGGTCGCCCCAGACCCTCGTTTCCCAGTGGAGGAAATGGAGTCTCAGAGAGGCCCAGTGCTCACCCCGCTCTGTGACGCAGACCAGAGCACGTCTTCAGGCCTCTGTCCACGCTGCTCCACCAAGGCTGTCCCCGGGGTTCCTGCTGCCAGAGGGGTGGGCTCTTCAAAATACGAAGGACCCATCCAAGCCTTAGAGGCTTGAAGCTGGGTCCCCCAGGCCAAGCTCTTCATTCCACAGAAAACCAAAGCCCAGAGAAGGTGGGCGTCTGAGCCCACGCAACACAGCTTGACAGACCCAGGCCTCTGGACCCATGGGCCCGCTCATCCACACTCCCATGCGCCAGCCACACTCTGCTCAGGAAGCCAAACCAGAGAGATTTTAACATAAAGAAAGATGACTTCATAGCAGGGATTCACTATGAAGAGGAATGAAGAGGGCAGAAACATGCGCGCGGCCCCACCCAGGGTTGAGGCTGGGCAGCAGGAAAGGGGTACATTGGAGGAAGCCCTGCCCACCTCAAAAAACAGATTCAGAACTCCATGAAGAGGGTGGTGGAAAGTTGCTAGGGTGTCACAGGCCAGGGTCGGAGGGCAGGAACACCCATTGGGGTGCAGAAACCCTCCTAGAGGTGGGCACCTCTGGCCCCCCACAGCATGGGTGGGGAAGCACCTGTCTGCAGCCAGGCCCTGAGCACGAAGAGCCGCTTGGGAACCAGGGGAAGCCTCTTCTGCCCTGGGGACCCGCCAGCGCCCTCTACTGACAGGCCTGACGTTGCAGAGCAGGCCGGACGGACTGGGGCCCGAGCCAGTCAAGAGAAGGCTGGGGCCCCTGAGCTGAGGAGCCAGATCATCCTTGGGAACGGTGGCCAAAGCCCTCTGCGGTCTGTGGCCCGCTTACCTCTGCAGTCCCTGGTCCTGACACACCCATCCTTACCTTGAACACTTTACCATTCCCCCTGCAAGAGAGGCTGTTCCTCTCAAGCTGCACCCATCACCTAGAACATCCTCCTGCCTCCTCCTAGTCGACCCCTTTCACATCAAAAGGTGCATTTTGATGCGCGTATAATCTCTGCACCCCCTTCCAGTGGGGATGTAGATCTGACACAGAGCAGCTCTCCGGCTTCTTCCACTGGAGAAGGTAAGCCCTCTTCGTTCATGACCTCATCTAATCCTTTATGAGGAAGTACGAATCATCCCATTTCACAGACAAGGTAACTGAGGTCCAGAGAGTAAGTGGTGCAAGGTCACTCAGCAAGCCAAGGGCAGAGCTAGGATTCAAGCATGCTCCACACACCTCAGTCACACGCAGACAGGGCCACAGCCTGGATTCACCCACTGGGCTGCCCGAGTCACGCTCGTCCCCATGCGGGTCTTCATGGGGGTGAAGACTGACAGATGACTTCTCCAGCGCTGCCTTCAGCTGTGAGCGGCCTGGCACAGAGCAGGTGCTGGGGGACCACCAGTGATTGAAAGGCCCATTTTCGACACACAGTATTCCCAAATTTTGAAAAGTACAAAATTTGAATCATTTCCATCTTGAGACATGCCCAGAGCAGAATAAAAACTGGAAGGAACGAAGTGGACAGATGACCTCAGAAAGCAATCTGCCCACATCCCTCCTTGTACATAGCAATGACCGGGTAGCCTGTGGTCATTAAGTCTGCATTTCCCAGGTTGCCGAACATTTAAGCACATTCTGAGTCTCTCCCAGTTTAGTTTGTAACTAGGTTCTATGTTAATTGCCGGTCCTAGATGCCCCAGTTTTGCTGGAGGCCTAGACTCACTGGGGCCAGATTTATTGGAGGATACAGAAGGTGGGAGGCAGAGGGAGACCCTAAATCCGGTTCCGGCCTCTGAGCCTGACCCTCTCTCTTCCCGTAGGGCCCTGGGGCTGCCCGTTTGTGTCTTACCCCAGAGCACCAGCAGAGGCCCTGGGGCCCGGGCAGCCGCCCCCCTGTGCACTAGCTCTGAGCACCAATTCCTGGGGGTTCCCCATTTAGGCTGGTACCACAGCGGGTGGGCCCATCTTTCAATCTAAGACCCAACTCATGGGACCCTGACCAGAGTGCTGACCTCGACCCTCGAGGGAAACGCAGGGAGAGAAGCGCAGGGTCTCCTGGCAGACGGACTCTGCGACACGTGTGGCCTCTTCTCAAATGATTCCCAGATGCACCAAACATATCACCCACTTCATCGGCCTCTAGGGCCAGGCTGTGGTGGCCGGGCAGGCTGAGCGATGCAGAGGCTGCGTGGGCCGGGGCACAGACAGATGCTCCTCGGGTTAGTTTCCTATTAGCCTGTAATGTAATACACTGTGTGTAATTGGTACATGAATCAGGGGACACACTCCCTCTCTGCGCCACCGGCCTCTGTGAAGACTGCCCTGTGCCCCTCTGCCTCACTCTAGCCCTTCTCCAGCCAACATTTCTGGAACACAGAGGAGAGACTTTGTCGCAGCCCCTAAATTGGAAAGTGACATATTCCCCAGCTTTAGTGACAGCCATCAAATCATCAAAGGGCCATCCTCCCTTCACATGCCTAGAGAATGAGCTATTTCTAAATAAAATGGATTGGAGAGGCCAGGTGGCAGCCTGTGGGAACAGATGCTGGCCCAGCTGTGTTTCCAGGGCCATCTCACCTCCTGCGGCCCCAGCTTCTCACTCCCTGCCGCTGCCGCCACCTGGCCACCTCCCAGCCCACCTTGGCCTTCAGATCCCCAGAGCCCACTCAGCTAATCCTTCTGTACAGCAAAGAGGCAGGGCAGGGCAGTCGGGGAAGTCTCAGTGTGGGAAACTCAGATGCCAGACTTGACTCTAGATCTGTGCACCTAGAGCTGGTGGCTTTAACCTCCCGGTGCCTCAGTTTCTTCTTCTATAAAATGGGCACGTCAAACTTTTCCGCCAGGCTGTAAGTAAAGAGTAATAAAACCTCAGGTCTGGTACAGAATTGCTCAAAAGATGTCAATGCGATACCTCTCCCCACATCTTCCTCCTGCAGCCCTGGCCCCACCCCATTGGATAGTCAGGACTGGGTTTTCAGTTTGTCAAAGAATGAATGAATAGCCTGAGGTAGGGCTGAGCTCTTCACTCTAAACACGCAGCTGTGAGTCTACTTACCCCCAGTGTAGTTTTCATGCACATCATCCAGGCCAAATATAAAGCTCCTCAATGAACTCACCCTGTAGGAGACACATCCCTGTCCGTCCCTCCCCATTTACCACCTTGGCCATCACTCGCTGGGGTCAGACGTCCGGCAATCTCGTGGACCGTGGAACATTCACCTCCCACGATGCCGTGCGCATGAAGGGCAGGTTAATTTCACTTGAAAATGCAGATTTCACCAGTGAGGCGGGATTTCATGAGATCAATGAAAGCCATATTAGATCACGGTTCAAATCACACACAATGTCTTTGACAAACGAGGAGTTAAGAAGTAGGCTCGAATAATCCAAGACATGGAAACGACCTAAATGCCCATCCACAGAGGACTGGATAAAGAGCCTATGGTCTGGACACTCAGTGGACTTCTATGCAACTGAAAAACAAAAAAGACGAAGTCGTGCTTTTGCAACAACCTGGATGGAACTAGGGGTGAGGAGGGGGAGGGGGTTCACGTTAAGCAAAATAAGCCAGAAAAAAAGAGAGAAAGACAGGACAGCTTCGCTCGCAGGTGGAATATAAAGAAACAAACACATGAACAGACCAGCCTCAACAAACTTCACAGACACAAGACCATGGCTCCCAGGGCGGCGGGCAGGGAAGGAAGGGGTGACAATGGTGGTGGTGAGAAACCCTGGAACCGTGGTGGAGGGTGTGGTGTGAAACGCACACAAACTGACATGCATGCCAATATCCTAAAATGCATACAGCATTGTAAACAAAAGAAATAATAAAAATATTATATGAAAAAGAAGCAGAGTCTGCACTTCAAGTATCTACTCCACTGACTAGTCTTTTGATCGTGAGCAGATTACTCAGCTTCTTCATTCCTCGTCGCCTTATTCTCATCCATAACAATACGTTCTACCACGCAGAGCTGCAGTAAAAATAAATCCACTAACACACACGAAGAGCCTGGCACACGAGGAGCACACCAAAAATGCGAGTTATTAGGACTATGTAAAGGGTTAGACCTGTTAATAATTAACAAAGAAGAAATCAATAAGGATAATGAATAAGTGCCTCAAAAGAGAATGATTTAAATATCAAAGCATAAAGAGAGGCCCTAAGGAAAACACATGAAGCCCTCAAGCATTTTTTGCAAAAATGACCCTCTTTCCAGTTGTGCTGTGAAAATCTAATAAGAAGTGAAGATGATCTAACATGCCTTACACCGTCTTGTCAGAAAAATTCCACCGAAAGCAGAAAAGTAGGCTTCATTACTTGTGCGTTCTAAAAATCAGCACGCTGGTTTAATTACAGCAACATCATGTTAAACGGGAGCTATAATTTGCTGACTCTCATAAAGTTCAGCTTTATAGTTCAGGTTGGACTCATCCCATAGGGCTGTACTGTGGGGGTCAAAGGAAAGGTTCCCCCAGTTCTCTGAGGTTCTTCACAGGCTGGACAAATGAAATGAACGTTACACGGGATTAGTAAGAGAAAAGTCCATATGTAATAACATACGTATGGAGAACTTGCATGGCAGTAAATTGGAGGAAGCTGGACAGACCATGATTTGTATCTTGAATTGAAGCTCGGGGTGTCGAGGAGAAAGGAGGGGGTCCCCCCGGCAAAGATAAGTGATTCGTCTTTACTCTGAAAATAAAGATAAATAATTTCCCTTTCTACATTCTTCTAGGGACTAGGCACAAGACACGCTGGATTAGGAGGAGAGCGGTGTGTCGCAGATGGATCTTCGATGAAAGGAAGGCTTAGAAGAACTCTTTTGCCTGCAGGTCTGTCCTTCATTGTCCTTAGCTCTTGTCAGAGTGGGACATCCATAGACACCCACTCTGACAGGCCTGGGGTGATCTCTTTTACCCCGCACATGGGGCTGGGATTGAGCAGAGAAAAAACCAGTATCCTCATGGGTGGTTCAAAGCTTGTATGGCTGACGAGGGGCCCCAGGCCAGGAAACCCTGGAGTTGGAGATTTTCTTTCTGTCTTAAGATCAATAAATATTTATTGTGGCAAATGCCAGATGCTTGGGATACAGCACTGAACAAATAGACACACACACAAAAAAAAATCCAACCCTCGAGGCCCTCTGATCTAATTGGTGAGCGGGATAAGGAATAAGATCTAAGCCAGGGACACAATAAATAAGTAGATTCTATATCATATGCGAAGGAGCTAAGTGTTATAGCAAAAGAGGACGAGGAGCAGGGTACCAGCACCAGGGGTAAGCAGGGAGGACTTGGTGAAAAAGAGACTAGTCAGCAGACTAGGAGGAATGAAAGTGAGCCAGGAGATTTGTGGAGGAAAAGCATTCCAGGCAGAGGCAACAGCAAGTGCAAATAGGCTCATGTGCCTGTGTGGACCAAGGAAAGACCAGGTCTGCGTAGCTGGACCCCGGAGAGCCCTCCGGGGCAGACTGCACCGTGCCTGACTCAGGTTCCATTAACAAACACATTTTGTACAAGAGACTGAAACACAGTGACTTGGCCAAAGTTCCCTGCCTCCTCCCCTTTGCTGTGTGACTTTGGGAAAGTTACTTAACCTCTCTGGTTTTGGACAAGTCAATTTACTACCTCTTCATCCCAGTTTCCTTCTCTGGAAAAAGACTGGCTAGCACCTATTAATACTCAAAAACATCAAAGGAATTTTTTTTAATCCTCCTCACTCTTGATTTTTGCCCAAAGACATGAGATTCTCAGTAAACATTCAACAAAGGAGCAAGAGAAGGTGGGAAAGAAGGAAGGAAGGAGTAAGTGAATGAATGAATGGCCCACCCAGAGAAAGCTCTGGAATACAGAAGGGGAAAGAGGGTGCGAAACGTATTTACGTGATACACCTGAGAAGAGCTAGAGCTGGGGGTGCAGAAGAAACACGGGCCCACATCGCTGTGGCGACACCATCCTCCACCTCTCACTGGTGTGTCCTGTCAGCACAAGGCAGAGAGACATGTGCGCCCTGATGGATGACGAGACAGGAGGAAATGTCAATTGATCATAATTGGTCCATAAATGGACCCCATAATACAAGCTATCAGCCTAAGACCCCAGGGAGTCTGTATTAATATTTCTAATTTACGACCTCATTTGAGAAATCACCAGGGACAACAAACCTAATAAATCGTGGGTTAAAAGGACGCCAGACAGCAGAGCACAGGGCCTTCTGCACAATGGGTGGTCATCGTGGAGCTTTTGAGACAATCATAGCAACTGTCACCAGGGAGACCGGCTGCAAAAAGGGAGTCTGGAGTTGGCAGTGGTGACAGCTGGAAGCAGATTGTCAAGAAAGGGCAGCCTTTCCTGGTCCAGCTGGGGTTTGCAGGGAAGACACCACCACCAATTACGGGCCTTCTCTGCGCAGGTGGGCCCTGATTTGCAGTCCCATCTGAGCACTTCTCAGCACACTGTGCCTTAGCTGTCCTCACAACCAAGGCTCGGAGAGATGAAGTCACTTTCTCAGTTACCAGTTGAGCTGGAATTCAAAGGCAGGAGGCACCCCTCAGTGTTCCATGCTCTTAGTCCCTGCACCTTTGGCCACCAGTCCAATGCCCCCATTCCACGGAGGTGGAAACTGAGGCCCAGTGATGAGACACACTCATGAGCAATCAGCGGCAGAGCTGGGAGAGCATACTGTATCCTGGTGTCGATCCTCTTGTTCCAGCCAAGGTATAGTCCTGCCTGCATCTGCCCTCCCATCTTCATCGCCTTCTCTTCTTCACTTGTGAGCTGATGGACTGAGCTGTCTAATTTTAGAGCGACTTGTACCTCAATGTGAAAATGGAAACATACACACACGTGCACACATGCACACACATCTCATACAATCTTCCCAGTGATACCCAAATCAAGTCCATGTGCCCCAGTTCTCCCCTCGGCTGCATTCTCTGACCCCAACGGGTGGGAAGAGGCCACGCCTACGTTTGCCCCAGGAGGGCTTTCTCTGCACCCCAGGAGCTGACCAGCCCCTTCCATACTGACACATTTGATAGGTTGCTGACTTTGTATGTCTCGCTGAGTTGGCTTTGCACGTTTCTGCTTCACTATGTGATATGGTATGTTCATCATTAAGTTGGTCTCCAAAAAGGTCACCTCGCTTCCTTTCTCCCGGTTTTTAGGGGATTTGCTTATTGTAGCCCCCAACTCGGAACTGTTCTGCCACTACCAGTGTGTTTCCGGTATTCGCACTTTCCTTCTTGTTACCAAGTGAAGCCCAGTTGTATTCAGGGTAAGGACTACATTTCCTAGGTAAGAGGGGAGGTGTAATGAGATGAAGGGAAAGTCATTGAGTGAGGTTCCTCAGGCTTTGGGGATGGGAGTGGTAAACAAGCTAAGAGAATGGTCTTTTTCCCCTTCCATGTGGAATTCAAACTTGATGTCTGGAGCCCCAGCAGCCACTTTGGACTGTGAGGCAACCTTGAGGCCAGAACTGGTACTAAGGTAGATAGATCTGATGATAGGAATCTGCCCAAAACAGACTTATCCTTGCAACTCTGGGGTTCCACTGACATAACAGAAAAATTTATATTTTGAAGGCATTTGTTTCTGTATTTGTGACATCACCCAAGCAGAACGCGAACGAATGTGTGAACACATGCATTTCCATTCAACAGAGACTCACTGAGCACCTGTTGTGTTCCCGCCACCATGTTAGATGTAGACTATGATGACCGAGGAAGCTATAGCTCTTGCTTTCAAGGTCCGCACAGTGCGAGGGGTCTCGGGAATAAACCCAGCGCTGGCATGGAGCTCTCTGGCGTGGTGTCACTGGAGGGAGTAGTGCAGACTCTGGAGTTTGGTTATTATGGTGACGGGTTTCACACAGCCAGGGATTTGGCTAAAAGTCATCACTCTGGACTACTTTAACAAGTTTTATACGTGATGATCAAAGTCATTTACAAGAAAGCCCTTGGTTATGTTTTGCTTTGGGTGCTGAAATGAGCTGGATTTTGTTTTGCTTATGTGACTTAAATCACTGGTCTGCCTGGAGGTTGCAAAGCCTGGTCTCCCTTTCATTTGCAGCAGGGGTGGGCTTGGAAGCTGAGGGACACAGAGGGCGATGGTGTACAGTGGGGTTCCAACCCAGCCTGGAAAGCAGAGAAAGGATTAAGATTCACAAGTATAGATTTGAGCCAAGAGAGGCAGAGACAGAGGACAGATAACAAAGCTTCTTTGCTAAGCCAGAAGGTTTTGTTTTTCCCCACCTATACCCAACTGCACATTTGCACACACATGTGCACACACATGAACACACATGCATGCACACACATGGAGGCAAGGACCCAAAATGCCCCCAGAGGCATCCTGAGCCTCTTGACATTCACCAAACAGCCAGAGCTCTTCCCTCTGCCCCCACCCCGGATTGGTCCCGGGTGAATGAGACTGGAAGCTCCTCCGATCTGGCCGCCCCCTCTCACAAAGTCTGTTTTCTCACCTGGTTTAGTTTCCCCAGCTCACCTTCAACTGGCTTCTGGGCCGCTCTGCTGTGGAATCACCCAGGAGCAACTTTCCTGCCTCAACCAGTATCCCTGGGTGTCAGCACTTAGATCTGGCATTTACCTATGTATCAAAGGGTCTGATGACTTTTTATCCTGGATTTCCACCTGTGGGAGCAAGAATGTGTTGTCGCACCAGAGAGGAACTCCTGGTGCTAAACTCCCATGCCCTGGGCACGCACGAGAGCGAGCATCCACAAGAAGGCAGGGAGCCGGGCGTTCTATCCCCCTCACTCCTCACTGGCTGTTTTAGGTGCTAGATAGATCTTCCCGTGCTTCATACTGGGGTTTATTTCTCTCTTCCCTCTCCTGGAAAAGACTTCAGGATGCTTGTTTGAATGCAGACAAGCCAGCACATCTTTTAAAGGAAGGGATAAGGAGTAGATCAAGACTCCGGGTCCAAGGAAAGGGAATCCAACCATTCTGAGAGCCAGGAGGCCATGTTTCTTCAACGCTGCTTCCTAGCAGCCAGGGAGAAAGGAGAAACACCTCCTCCTCGTGATCGGGGTGACGGTGAGTCTGAAAATCAGAAAACTGCCCACATGCAGTTTTCTGCAAAAGAAGTGAGCTTTCATGGCCTGGAGATCTAAGGAGAATTGAACCATGGGTTCTCATAAGGGAAATCTCATAGGAGCTTCAGAAAGAGACGCCTCCTATCCTTTGGGGGAATACATTTCTCTCCTTCTCTTAAGAGATGTTATGTGGATAATGTCTGTGACGGTCTCTGTTACCACCTAAGGAAAGATCTATGAACATGAACAATCAAATTGCCCAACTGCTGCATAAAGAGAAACCAGAGGAATTCTTGGAGGAATATCTGTGAGACAAGTCCATCAGGTTAAGCTATTATCATTTTAGCTTAAAATTGATTTTAGCATACATTTTGCAAATCTCCCAAGAAGCCTTTAGAAAATCCTCACACTGCACCCACAGACACCTAATGTTAAGCAAATATCACCTCCTGCTGAGTACCCCAAATGGCTTAGAAGGAAAACGTAGCCCTAAGTGGCTGAATGAGTGAATTCAATTCACAGGTTGTTGAATACAAGCCAACTCAACATTGGATGACATCTGCCAAAAATGACAATTGTGGGGTGCAAGCAGTTCATCCTGAGCCATTGTCTTCTGACAGTAATGAGGCCACTCCTGATTCGTGACAATAAAACCATGTCATCTGCATAGAAAAGACTTTTAACTTTCTGTGCCTCTGTAGCAAAGGGCAATTCATTCAGCTCATCCAAAAAGTTCTTCCAAGTCATAAAATACCCACTAAAGAGAGCGAAGATCAAATACTGTGACTTGTGAAACGTTGGTCTGGTTCTCAGCACTGGGTTTCCCCCAACACCTGCCCTCTTGATGGGCTGCGGTGAGGAACCTGCTGCAGGGTGGACATGGACATGGATGCTGATCCCCCCATAACTGACTTTGCTCCACATAAATAGTTTTTCTCCACCAAGTCAAAGGCCAAAATCAGTCACTGCTACTGCATTTCTTAGATGTGACAAATTTTTGCGGAAGCAGCATAAAAGGGTTAGTAGTGAGGAATAATAAATGGGCTGAAAACCCAAGGTCATCCTCATACAAAACATGGACCTGAGAAATGCAGACATGCAGTTTAGCAAAGAGGAAACTGACAGATGGATTAGTAGAATATCAACAAGGAGTCTATCATTGGGGGAGATAGAAGGTGGACCCTGGTAAAGTGGGACAATCTATCCGTGGGTCCATGCAGACAAGACCCCATGTGTGGAATTAAGGAAAGTAGGCAACTTGATTTTTTTTTAAGAGCTGAAGGAAGGAGAGGAAGAGGAAGCATTTATGGAAGGGAGGGAGGGAGGGGAAGAAACATCTTTATTCAGTTAGTTTTCATTGGAGTTTTGGTTTTTCACCCCAGGCCCATAACTCAAGCCTGGGTCTCTGGGACGAACCTGGGTTGCACACAACTATCTCCGTCACCTGAGCCACAGGACACACCCACAGCCTGACTATGAAGCACTTAAAAAGGCTGCGTGCAAACTGAGATGCGCAGTCAGTGTAGATACTACTTCAATTTGCACAAACACAGAGGATATAAAATAGCTCATAAATAGCTTCATGTTGGTTGTAAGTTGCCATGAGAATATTTGGATATGTTAGATGTTAAAATAAATATATGTTTTTTTCTTTTTTCCTATGGTTGCTAAGGCATTTTCAATTGTTTGCCTGTACACTGTGGTTGCCATCTCCAAGATGACCTACAGTGATGTCCAATCTCTGATATCCATACCCTGTGTACCAATAAATATGTCACAAGTAATGACATGTCACTCGAAATGAGTTTACAAAAGACAATGAAACTTCTGCACTCTCTCTCTCTCTCCCTCCCTCTCTCTCTCCCTCCCTCTCTCTCTCTCACCGCCCACACTTATTTCAGGGAAGTAATGGCCACCTTGTGGCAAGCACAATCATGATGGATTCAGATGTCCAGACAACATCCGTGCAGGTGAACTTCCTGGAAACAGGTCCTCGGGCCGCAGTCTGTTACTGGACCTCCAGTTCTTGGGCAGCAGAACTGAAACAAAGCCCAACACAAGACTTAGGAGAAGGAAGAGCATTCATTTATTTACTGAATAAATGGAGATGGGGAGACATCTCCCAAATCCAGTCTCCCCGAGTAGAAGCGTGGAAGTGAGCAGGGACTTTTAAGGGGGAGTCTGAGCTTGGGAGCTGCGTGATAAGGAAGCGTCCTCCCAACCAGTGGCCCTCTGGTCACCTCCAACTTCAGTGTCAACAACATAACTCAAGACCCAGCTCATAAGGGTGCTGATGAGCACTACGTGAGGCGTCCCAGGTTTCTCCAGACTTGAGACACCCATGTACCAGCAACATCCCGGCTCCGTCTGACTGATAAGCTCAATTTAAGACTCAGCAAAAGGAAACAGACAGATGAACACGAACCCATAACAGGAGGGAGTAGGGGTGGGGCAGAAACAAAGCTCTTTAGTTGTGTTCTTAGTGGGCGACACACACTTTGTTCGTCTTATCAGGGCCTACTGTGGTTTCACCACCTGAGATCACTGCAGCCTAGCAGACGAAAACGTCATGAGACCCTGAGTCAGAAGCAGCCTCCTAAGCCACTCCTGAATTCCCGATCCTCAGAAACCACGTGACATCATAAATATTAAGTGTCAGGAGACATATTGCATAGCAATCGATAAGTAACACACCTAGATATTTCTGTTCAACAGCAGTGGCCACAAGCTGGAAAAACCAAGAACAGTCCTCGAGAGCAGAGGTTCCTAACTTTGACTGCACGTTAGAATCACTTGAAAAATGTCCATCACTGATGTCTCAGGCCCCACCCGAACCAACTGAATCAGACTCTCTAGGGGTAGAGCCCCAGCACAGGCATTTATTAAAGTTACCAGGTACTGCTAGCAGGCAGTCAGGGCTGAGACCACGGCTCTTAGCAAACACTTCTCCCGTGTCACGGTGCTCAACCCTACCTGTCACTTAACGCTTCATCATTCCAAGTATTCTTCAGAATCCACCTGGGAGCTATCAGAAACACTGAGCATCAAACCCCGACCCAGGTGTACCAAACCCAAATCTGCGTGCTAGTAAGATTCCCACGTGTTTAGAGGCAGATGCTCTGAGAAGCTTTGAGAAGCTTTGACTTGGGGTGTCAGTTTAGAACTAGTCCTCAGAAATGCTGTACTCCACGCTGAGGGTGGCCACACCCCAGAATCTGTTCCCCAAAAGCACGTGAAGCTGTCCGTGAACCTCCTTCGTAAGGGATTCTGAGACATCATGGGGCAGGTCGATGAAGGCCAGCCTAGGAGAAGTGCGTGCACATTCTCCCCAGGGGAGTCCAAACAGCATTCAGAGCTGAGAAATGCAAGGAGGGTGGGGAGCTGGGAGATGCCTTAGGCTGCCTCTCAGTCCTCTCCGCAATTCTCCTCATCGCCTTCTCATCTCACCAAGGTAAGTGGGAGTTGAGAGATGTGTTTTTCCCAGACAGCAGAAAGCCAGCTGCCCCTACAAGTCAACCAGCCCATCTAGGGTTTACCTGAAGAAAGAGCAATCTGTTCCAGCTCTAGAGAGGAAAACATTCCCAAACCTGCAGACATACGTGAGTGTGTATGTGTGTGTGTGTGTGTGTGTGTGACAGGTAGAGTTAAGAAAGAGGACAAGTAGGCAGACAAGAAGAGAGAGGAGAAAGCAGTGTTTCATTCATTTTATTTGGTTGTTCCCCCTCAGCCCCTGTTGCGAACCTGGGTCCTTGGCTTATGCTTGGGCCGCACCAGCTGGAGGCAGCGGACGTATCCACTAGGCCACCAGGCTGCGCCATGTGGGTTTAACCAGAGTCAATGTGTCCATCTCTGCAGGGCACTTCCTAAAGGGGGCTCTGAAAGCAATCCTGAGGCTCAGCGATAATCCGCTCCATCGCCTCCTTGAGAACTAGCCCTCAACAAGATGCTCAAGCATATAGCAAGATTTTAATTTTATTTAAAAAAAAAAACTGTGGTGGTTGGTCACCTTCAAACTCCTCTTTGCACATCCTCTCACTTCCCTGGCCACCATTTTGGTGGTTTTATTTCTTAGTTCATTTGTTTGTTTTTTGCTTCCTCACCATCTTTATCAAACCAAAACGACAATGACAAAGTAGACATTTACCCCAATCAAAAGAAACCCACAGAGACAGTTTTCATTTGCCAACAACTCTGCTGAGAATGGGTGTGGGGTTACACATAAGGAATCTCTTGGAATTTCAACAGCTTCTCAAAAAAATCCATTTCTACCCATTTGAAGGCTCCACTCCTCTCCTTGCAACTTCCATGTCCTTCGGGGAGCACCCATGAGTTCTAAAAATCTACAGCCAAGCAAAATTACGGCGAAAGCGGTAGAGGATTATCAGTCTGTCTCTGCCTGAAATTGCCTTCTTACACATACAGTAAATAAGACAGGCTAACTGCAACACAATTCATAGCACTGTCTCCTCCGAACTGCGTACCATCATTCGTAATTATTTTCCCTACTTGTCGGCATGTTTATCGTGTCTCCTCTGTGATCTAGTCCCCATCAGGGTGGAAGCCATGTTGGTCTTCTTGAGATATTCTTCCTACTTAACTTGGTGTCTGACACATAGTAGGCACCCAAAAAATGCTTGCTGAATGAACAACTGAGTGGAAAAATCCCCAGATCCAGGCCACGCTTTACACCCAGAAATAATAGCTGCCATAAATCCATCAGTGAGTTACTGTCTTCTCAGCTTGATGCGGCTGTCCATAAAGAGATATGATCTGTGTGTAGGAAGCAGTTATTATATATGTGAGACGCTTCTTCACTCCAGCAAGCCCCGCACCAGTCCTGATGCGCCGGTCTTCCGCGGTTATTAGAAACGACTTGGCAGATGTGATTAAACAAAGGGTTTTCACCATCACCTCCAGAGCCACGCAGTCTGCACATGCCCAACCAGAGCACAGGAGCGGATGTTGAGCCCGATCCAGCCTCTGGCCGCCCGATCCCAAAAGGAAAAAATCTCTCTGTCTATCCCGCTGTCAGCATTGCCACTCTCCGTTTAGCCTACTGCTGAGAGCTGCCCTGCTGGCTTGAAATTACAAGCTCTCAATCCCAGCCGAGGGCCATATAGACCTAGTCACCTGAGGATGCCCTCAGAAGAGTCCAAAGTGAAAGAGAATCCGTCGGACATGCACTCAGAATGGCAGGTCTACACATCTCATTTCCCCAAAAGGCTGTATAAGGGCAAACACTGCAGAAACTAGGGGTCCACTGAGAACTCCTGGCCCTCTCACCACATCATCCATGGTGGACCATCGTCACGTCATTGCCACAGAATGAGAGCCTTTTCTCACCTGGAAAGTTAGTTATGCAGAATCTCAATGCACAGAGGGCTGGACGCTGAAAAATTGCTCTGGAGGCCAGGAAAGGCGTGAGAGCCCCATGGACCTCACAGCTCCAGCCACCACCCACTGAGGCCTCAATCCAGATGCCTCTTTGGAAATTCCTTCTTAAAACTCAGCAATTAAAGACAACTTAAGGACGTAGTGTGGGGTGGTAGGAAAGGCCGAGATTGGGGGCTAGAAAGATTGAGTCCACACTGCAACTCTTTGCAGTCACTGAGAGGGAGACCTTGGGTGGATCACTGAGAGGAGCTGGAGGTTGAGTCCAATGACCAACGATTTAACCAACGCTGCTAATGCAGTGAGGCTTCCAGAAAAGCCCGAGATGATGGGAAGCTTCTGAGAGCTGCCAGTTGGTGATCGAGTCTTGATTTGGGGAGAATGGTGCCCGCAGAAAGGACATGGAAACAAACCCCATGCGTCTCTTCTGACTTTCCTGAGTTAGAGCTCTCGTAAAATATCGGTAACCTAGCAAGTAAACGACTTCCCTGGGTTCTGTGAGTCCCTCTGGCAAGTGGTTCAAATCCAGAGCCAAGAGTTGGAAGTCACCTAGTGCCCGTCGACAGAGGAGTGGATGGAGATGTGGCCTCTACACGCCGTGGGACGTCACTCAGCTGTCGAAGGGATGAAACCCTGCCATTTGCAACAACCTGAGTGAACCTCGAGGGAATTATGCTGAGTGACATAAGCCAGAAGGAGAAAGGCAGACACAGCGTGATGTCACTCGGTGTGGTAGATGAGAGACCAAACGAATGACACAAACCAAGGAGAGACTTTCAGTCTAGAGAATCAAGCTAGAGACCCCCCAGAGGACCAGGGAGGAGGCAAGGTGGATAGAGGGGTCAGTCGTGCGGTGAAGGATAGACTTGGACGGGGCCGGTGAGCTTCATGTCTTATATGCAGATGTCGATACATGATGATTCACACCTTAAACCAATGTAATGTTTTGATGCTATATTCTCCCTGTAAAATTTAAAAAGCAAACTAAAAAAATTCTGAGAAGGATACCCGTGGAGTCTCTGATTTATAGCTGGACTGAAGCACTGGCAGCCATCTGGACTTGGGACTCTCACCTGTGGTCAGAGAGGCGGGTAGTGGGCCCCCCAACCTGTAGCCAGTCAGTCTAAAGTACAGGTAACCGTCTGAGCTTGGAACTCCTCCCAGAAATGGGGGGCGGTCTTAGGAGACCAAGCCCTTTCCCGTAGAATCTACTCCCACCTCTGGGGCGTGTGGGAGTGAAGCGGAGTTGAATTCTGTACACACGGTCACAGGCTCTTTCTGACACCACTGCCCACATCGAAACCCACTTGACCCGCTCACAGCCCTCGGAGCAGACACTTGTCAGTCTCCCCAGCAGCAATCACGTGTCTTCTTCTCAGCTGACAGACGCCCAGTTCTGTGCAGCGGGCGAGGAGGGTGGCCTACCACCATCCCTGGGAGCGAACACCCAATGTCACCCACGGTGGTCATTGCATTCTTCCCACCAGCAATGGGGTTAAAGGGTGGGACATGACACAGCCCTGCCACAGGAAAAGAGAAGTCTGGGAAAGGTTTTCCTCCATGAGAAGCAGAGTGAGCTCAGGCAGGCTTTTCCTGAGGCCCACAGACATGTCCGTATGAGGCCGTGAGACCTGGAGCTGTTGGGACCACCCACCCACCATGTGGGGACAAGTCCAGAGATGAAACCATGCATGGAGATGGCCGAGGAGGAAGCTGGGGCATTCCTGGCCCTTGACATTCCTACTGTGACTGGCCTCCTCCCACACGTGATCTTATGAACTGAACACACCCATCATTTACACCTGTTTGAGTTACATTTGATTGCCTGCAGTTGAGATCATCCCGACACTCCCTCCCAGACACCAGCACACAGTCTTGTCACTTGTCTCCCCACCACCTGGGACGCCACTGCCTGCCTAACCCTTTGGGGCAGTTCACGAGGCCCCGCTCACAAGGCGCCTGCCTCTGTGTCGCCTGTGGGTCAAACTCCAATCTGCGAGAATTGCCATGCCTCCCTTCCCGCACCTGGCCACCCTCGCTCATCATCCCGTGTGGTTTTGTGTACAGTGTTGTCACAGGTGGAAACCACACGGGGCATGTGTCTGTTTTCTCTTTGGTGTCCGTCCATTCCCCAGGTGCGCTCCATGGAAGCAGGAACTTGTCTGTTTTCATCACGGCTGTCTTTCCAGAGCAGCAATCCGGGTCTGGCACGTCCACATGGGTGTTTAAAAATATTTGATGGGTGCCTAAGTGAACAGAGGACTCCAGCCTACCTTTCCAGCATGTTCTCCCGGGATGCGTCTAGGAATTAAATCCCTCTCCCACCAATGAGCTGGTCACAGCGCGTCATGCCAGCGTCTTCACTTCCTTGGGCATTCTAGAGTGGTTACAATGAGGGGACGTGTGTGTCATTGCTCCCTGGCCCTCTCCTTCCTCACGTCAACACTTTTGCTCATCCAAAGGGCCACACACTCGCTTACTCCTCTAACCCCCACAGGATCCCATGCTGACCAAGGCCCGCTCTCCACCTTGTCTCATGCGGGTAGCCATCGCCTGACCTCCCTGTCCCCGCCCAGAATGTGAGTTCTCCGGGCACATCTAGGTCTCATTCATCTACCCTCCCTAGTGGCTGGCGCACAGCAGGTGCTCACGAAACTCAGAGGAATGAACGCCCGTGTGGGTGGGCGGGCAGTGCCCAGCTCCACACCGGCCACAGGGCTCCTTGGTGCAAGGAGAGGGTGGGAGCAGATGGTCTCTGGGGTTCCCGGTGAAGGGAGCAGAGCTTGGGTTTCAGAACCAGATTCACCTAGCTTGGACACTGCTCCTGCTGGCTGGCTGTGCAGCCTCACAGCCGCTGCTCTTCACGGCATTCCCTGGGCTGCAAAATGGCGCCGTGACACCAACTGAGAGGGCAGTTGGCTGGAGTAGGGGCTGCATGGCCCATTCTCCCTTCTCTCCTTGACTGTTTCTGCTGCTTCCGCCCCTGAAGTCCCTGTCTTCACCCTTGACCAGACCCTCAAGTGCCCGTCACGCCTTTCTCTGCCCCATGTGGAAGGACACGTGCCCTCCCAATGCCCCAGCTCCACCCACCCATCAAAAGTGGGCCTGGCCCCTGCAGGGCACCCTGTAAAGGACGGACCAGCAAGACATTCACTTCACTGTGTGTCCCCAGGCTGGTTCTCCTCCTGGCACGGAGGAGAGCTGCCTTCTCAGAGCCCTGGCATCTAGGTAGGTCGAAGCACTCATTTTGGCCACAGAATATGAGCAGAAGTCAGTCACCACCTCCACTTCCAGTCACTAAAATCCCTCCTCCACTCGCTCCTCTTCTGGCAGCCCACAAGCAGAGCACGGCAGCACCACAGTTTGGGGGGATCCTGGGTCCCCGGGAAGACGGCCACTGTCCGTAGACTGGAACCTGGTGAGCAGACTCCAGATCTTGGCGCTTACTTGTTACTACAGCTGAGCCCAGACGCCCCCTCTCCTGAGCAGATACCCTGGCCCCTCCAAGGGGCATGACTCCTAAAGGGACGTGTGATCTTGCCTATCCCCCACCTCCAGGTGCGTCCCTCACATTCCTGACTCACCCTCCTCTTCCCACCCCCACCCCCTGTGAAAAGACCTGGTCTCCAGCGTCCCAATTCATGCCCGCAGTCCCTCCAGGGTGTCTGCCCCTCTCCTGCAAAGTGGCTCCTTGTAGCCAACATGATTTCCTGGGGCTCCCCAGCAGATGGGGTGCTTAGACCAGACCAGTCTAAGTTTCTGGGCCTCAGTTTCCCCCCATGAATGATAAGGCTTTCCAGTGGCCTCTCCTGCTCTGCTCTTTCCAAGTCCAGGAGGCACACCTAAGAGGGACTGCCCTCGCCCACACCCCACCAACACCCCACAGACAGCATGGAGGCTCAGCCTCCAGCCTGCATGCCCATAAATTCTTCTGGCTGCGCAGGCACATTGTATGGGGCCTGGGGACACTTCCTGGCCATCTGTTCCCACCTTCCCTGTCCTGCCACCTGCCCAGCCTGGGGTCCCCCTGCAGCTCCCACAGTCCCCCGACACCTGCATCCCGGCCTGAAGGAGGGTGGGGAGTTTCTTCTCTTATCAGAGTTTTACTGCCCCTCCTCCCTGGTTACACAGTAATTGGGGACAGGATTCCTGGCAAGGACAGGTCGGTGCCTGTCAGCTCCCAGCCGACAGTGTACCAGACAAGAGAAGGGGGTCCCTCGGTGCAGTGTCGGGAGGCAGGACAGGGCAGCAAGCTGGAGAGAAACACAAAGGAACCCCAAAGGAAGGAAGAGGCACCCCGGAGCAGGACAGTCGTGGAGCGGGTGTGGGGTGAGCAGAAGGGACGGTACTCACACCAGAGACACCCAGGAGGCTCTGACTGAGCCCAGTGTCATAGACACGGCCGTGCAGGCCCCACGCCCCAGCCCCCGGATGGCAGCCCCACGGGGGCTCCGGAAACCACGGTGCTGAGATAAGTCGGGGGCACTGGGCACACCCCTCAAGCTCGCTGTGCCCCAGGACTGAGGTGGCTGCCTGGAGCCCGAGGGTGGCACTTTGGCCCTCCGGCAGCCTGTAGGACAGAGCCAGTAGGACAGGGCTACAAGCAGGGACAGGGCAAAGGTGGACACAGTCTCCGAATCAGCTTGAAGCAGACTCCTCTCTTCCTGCCAGCTGTCCAGCGGGTCCCAGGGACAGGAGTGCAGGGACCCAGGATAAGCTGGGGATTGCGACAGGGACCACGTGGAGAAGATCCCCCGAAGCACAGCTGAAGCTAACTGGGCAATGCTGGCGCTTTGACACGGAGCCTGCGAGGGCGCTGAGCCACGCGTCTGGGGTACAGCCATCCTGTCTGCTGATGCCACTCGGCTCCTTGTCCCCCGGGCTGCTCTGAAGTGACCGATGGACAACCCCTCAGAGACAGAAGCTTGCCTGGAGAATCCAACATGACGCTCCCAGTTCTCCATGTCTGCTCGCCCTCGATTCCAGGAGATTTGAGGGAGGAAGTCACCACCCTCCAACGGCATCACCCTGGACACACACAAAGTCCCCCTGTTCCCCCTCGCGGCCACCCAGAGTGTGCCAAGGTGGGCCCTGCTGTCGGCAGGGCCATGGAGAGGAAGGGCCCGGGGTGCCATGAGGCCCCAAAGAAGCTAGGCCTGTCCTTCTCCATCAATGAGCTCCTAAAGAGACCGGCCGAGAGGAGCGGGGTGGCCAGGCCTGGACGGGCTGGCAGAGAGGGCGCCGCGCAGGCCACTGCCGCAGGCTCACCGCTGAAGAGGCCCCCGCAGGACCAGCCCCAGGGTAAGTGTTCTCTGTCGCTGCTTCTCCATTCCCGGGTCTCTGAAACCCAGCTGGACTCCAGCAGAGAGATGCTGCCCCCTGCCACCGAAGGGGACACCCCCGCAACTGAAGAGGTGTCAGGCACCCGGCTGTACCTGAAACACCCTTTGATCCGGCCCAGAACCATGGTTTACGGGGCAGACGCGGCTCAGTTAGTTACAGTTCCAGGGACCCGGGCCCGGACTTGTTCCTGCACCGGCAAACAGCTGTTTTATCACTGATTCATTTATTCAGCACTTACGATGTGGTGGGCGCTGATGGAGGTTTGGGGTGTCTCCTCACCTTCAGGAAAGGCATGGTCTTCACATGACAGATGAGGAAAGTGTGAGACAAGAGTAGCTGAGGTCCCCCAGTGACGCAGCCTGTGAGCAGAAGAGCCGAGCTCGGGACCGGGCCCCAACCCAGATGGCTCATGTCCTCCTTCGTGGGCAGAGTCCAGCCTGGGTCTGCGAGCCCGTCACCCTTCCCGGCCAGCAGCCCAACCCGGGGCGTATCCCCATATGGCACCGACCAGGCAACTCCCACGTCCCTATGGAGAGCAGCATGAGGACGGGTGTCAGGAGTCAGGGACCCCCGATCAGTCTCGGTTCCATACTGCCTGCTGCATGATGCCAGCCCTGTCCCTTTCTACTCTGGGGTCAGCGTCATCCTCTGTGTAACAGTCAGGGTGAGGGAAGAGGAGACAGAGCAGGGTGTCGTCTGCCTCCATACACAGAGCCCCACTCCCTGACCCACTGAGGCTCCAAGAAGGAGCTGGTGGAGTGGTGCACAGCTGCAGGCAAGGGGAAGATCCAAGAGGGCTGTGTGACCCCTGCGCCTGTCAGCAGGAAAGGTCTTAGCTTCATTTGAGGAAGTTTGTTCCATTTCCCAGTGAATGAGATGAGTACTCACAGAAGCAGTTCTGCTGGGGAGCTAACCTGAGTGTCTCCTGTTGCAGAGAGAGAGAGACAGAGAGACGGAGGGAAGGAGGGAGAGAGGGAGATCTGACCTTGCCCCCTAGCCTGACAAAGTTTGATGGCATCAGGAGCCCTCCCCTGAAAATGCTGGCACGTTCTGTCGGCTGTGCTGCTGGACCCCCAGCAAGCATGTATCAAAATAGATGTCCTCACATCGGATGGTGTCCTGAGACTCTCAGGGTCACTTTCCCCTCAAATTGTCCCAGGAGGAGCCCCTGCCCTATAGATGGAAAAATCAAGAAGCAAGATCACCTGCCCAAAGCACGGGAGTTTGAACACTGGCACCTGAGACTACATCATTCCCCTTCTAGATTCCAGATCATTCCCGAATGCAGCTTAAATCCGTACATCACTCTCCTGGTATTCAGCATTTCTGAAAGGCTAGGAAAGACCCCCCTGGTGGTTTTCAGATGCCTGGGGGGTGCACGGATGAAGAGGGGTGAATGCTAGCAATGCTGCCATTATTCCAACTATTCTGCTATTAATGAGTGACGTACTGGTCATGATATGAGGTTTCTTTTCAAATATGTGCATGTATTTAAGTGAAACAAAAACATCTATTTGGGAGAATGCTAAGCAAATAATAATACAGTTGGGATGCCAATATGTCAGAAGTTACGAAGGTAACTTGCAGAAATTGCACATGAGCTGCCTGTGAGAGAACCAGGATGGGGGATGCGGTGCAGTGGGCACGGAGGGCAGTGCACAGGCATCCAGAAACCCTGGTTTCCAAAGCCCATCTTGACACCATTCACAAGAGGCCTCACTCGGGAAAGGCGGTTTCTTCTCTGGTTCTTGTTTCCCCCACCAAAAAGCAGAGCTAGAACATTCCTAAGGTCCCTCCCGGCTCTGACACGCCATGACCAATTCCACATGGAAGTATTTCGCTGGAAACCTGTGGTTCACATGCGAAGGTTTTCCCTGCAGAGGACGGAGCTCCATGCCAGGCAGAGCAGGGGCAGGCAGAGGGCGCCAGCCTCGCCTCTCCTGCCCAGGAGCCCCTGCCTCGCCCACAGCCTGGGCTGTGGCTGATGCCTCTCCGCCCCTCTGTCCTGGTTACCACCTGCCTGCAGGACCCGGGGACAGGAGGCAGCAGGACCAGAAAGGACACCCTCAGTGCCCTCCCCTGCCCCAGTAGTAACTAGAGAGGAATAACTCCTAATGTCTCCTTAACCTTTAAAGGGCTCTGCAAAGGGCTCAGGGGTGACTGGCAAGCACTGCCGGCAACCCCAGTCATCAGGCGAGCCTGGGAAAATGCAGCCTCCAGGCCCAGCACTCAGCACTCTAGGTCTAGGGAGGTGCCCAGGAATCTGCATTCTAGCGAGTTCTCCCACCTGATTCTGATGCAGGTGGTCCAAGGACCACTCTTAGGGGAGACTGGGAGGCAGGGAAGTGAAGTGGTTTCTTCTGAACCACAGACCTAACACGTGCAAGAGCTGGGGCCAGCCACCTGCACAGGCCCAAAGGTTCTGGCCCCTCGTCTCTCATGGCAGGGACCCAGGTTCCCCCCACATCTCCCCACTCTCAGGGGGTCCCTTCTAATCGAAGGTTTAGACCCTCCCAGATCCTGCACCCATGGAAAAATCCCTACCGAAAAGAATGGTGAGCCCAGCAGTCCACTCCCTCCTTCAGAATGGGGAAAGAACCCCTAAAGTTCAGGGACCCTCCAAAGTCAAGGACATCCAATCAGAAGGAAGGCACTAGAACTGGAAGCTGGGGAGGGAGAGGTGGTCTCTGCACCTGTCCCCCAGACCACGTGCTGCAGGGGCAGGCGAGGCCAGGGAAGGAAAGGGGAGGGTAAGGAAGAGAACACCCGGTGAGCCGGTGCGGGCCCTCCGGCCTGTGGGAGGCCTCCTGTCCGTCTGTGAGCCCTCCGTCACTCGGAGAGAAATGAGGGCTTGCTCTGGGCCAGGCTGGCAGCTGGGAAGGCAAATGGGAAGAGAACCACAGTGATGGTGACCACCCACCCGGGGCAGGCAGGGGCCAGCAGCACAGAGAGCCCTGAAGACACCACCTTGGGGCAGGCTGACCTCTGCCCGTCTTGTCTGCTGGAGCTGGCTGGGATGCAGGGAATTCCTGGGATTGGAGTAATATCCTAGAGTGACGGTCAGCAATTTTTCTGCCAAAAGCCACATGGTCCTTTTAAGCTTTGCGGCCAGATAGTGTCTTACCCACAGCTGAAAAGTATATGGTGTGTATGTGAAGGGTATATTTATGTTCCAACATCACTTTGCTCACAATAATGGGCAGCAGGCTGCAGTGGTCACCCCTTCCCCACACTGCTTGGTGTGACATTGAAGTCCCTCATAGACTGGCCACTCCTCACACCTTTCCGGCCTGTCTTTACCTTCCAGGCCTTTGGGCCTCTCCTGCCTTTCTGTTTTTAAAGAAAAGTGCAGGCAGGAATGAAGGCAGAGAGCAAGCAGGCAAGAAGAGAGAGGAGGGAGAGCCATTTTACTTATTTTAGTTTAGTTGTTCATCTTGGTTGTTCACCCCCAGACCCAGGACAAGAACCCAGAACCTCGGGATGAACAGGGGCTGTGCTTGGCCGGAGGTGATGGACCCAACTACCAGGCCACCAGCGTGTGCCCTTTCCTGCCCTTGAACTACCTCCAAACCGTTTTCCTTTAGAAGTTTCTGCTCCCACTCCGCTTCTTCCTCTGTCTTCTCTTGCTCCTTCTGGATTCATTTCCTGTGGCTGTGGTAAAAGATTCCTTTGGGAGGCGCTGAGGGGGAGTCTTCTCCCTGCCTCTCTCCTGGTGGCCGGTGCCTCCCACCATCTTCACTGGCCTTGGCTGGTAGCCCCCTCAGTCCTCACTCCAACTCGACCTCGTCATCACCGGGATTCTCCTCCAGGTGTGTGTCCAACACTCCTAAGACCACTAGTCCTGGGACTTGGAACCCATCCTAATTCTAGGGGGTTCTCATCTCCAGATCCCTTACTGTGTCTGCAAAGACACTTTTTCCAAATAAGGTCGCATTCACAGGTACCAGGGTTAGGACATGGTCAGATCTTTGGGGGGAAACAATTCAAGCCCCTAGACCTCCCCTCACTTGTCTGTCCTCTTTCCTCATTTACCATCTTCCACCTCCTGGGCTGTGGCCCAGGCCTATGCTGCATGGCACTGTGTGACAAATGGCTCCGGATCCCTGACGGGTAGACCAGGGGCTCTCGTCAGAGCAGACAGGAGCAGGAAAGACAGGGACCTAAAGGCTTTTACCTCCCTCAGAACAAGTGTGGCTTCTTCTCTCCGCTGGGCACGCACACACTGAGTTCCTGCCACCAGAGTCACAGCCTAACACAACCATGAAGACATTCCTGCAGGACCCAGGGGCACCAGGAGGCAGGTTCTAGAAGTGAGGGCCTGGCTCAGTGGGCCCACGGGAGCAGAAGGACACCCGAGGCCGGCGCCCTGCTCTGAAAGTCATTATTATAACGGAGATTTCAAAGATGGCGTCTCTGGGGAGCGGGCACAGGAAAAAAAAAAAGTTTTTCGGAGCCAACACAGAAAAAGGGGTTTTTCTGCTTCATCGTCAGCCAGAACAACCTGGAGAGCAGAAGACTAACAGCGGCTCTACAGGTGGGTGAGGATGTAGGGATTTAATGGAGACTACAGCAGCAAAGGGGAGCCCCCAGATAGGGGAGTTTCATGGTGCAAATGCGATCTTCTTTCCCGTAAGAGCTTAACTGGAGCTGCATAGGCCAAGCAGACATTCTAAAGAGTGCAAAACAGTCACGGTGACCTCCAGCACCCACCCGGGGTTTGAGGTAGTAGGATGCCACTGCTGACTCCCACTTCTCCAGGCGCAGACAGCAGGGGCAGCCCCACTGATCTCTAGCGGCACGAACTCAGACAGAGCAGGGAGCCACAAGCCTGAGCCAAACTGAGCAATGCAGAAATGCTACGGGCTAGAAGAGACTGGAATGGTGTCTTCAAAATACTTCAGGACAAAAAATGCCAGCCGAGAATACTATATGCTGCAAAACTCTCTTTCAAATTTGAGGGAGAAATTAATGTTTTTCCCACCAAACAAAAGCTAAGAGAGTTTGTGACCACAATACCTCCTCTACAAGAAATGTTAAAAGAGGCCCTACTAGCTAAACCAAAGAGAAAAACCTTCACAAAAATATAACACAGTAACAAAGAGATCAACATAACCAGGAAACAAAAATCAAACTGGTAGTAGCAAGTTCTCAGAAGTCAATAATTACTGTAAACGTAAATGGATTTAACTTGCCAAACAAAAAGCAGAGTTGCTAAATGGATTAAGAAACATAACCCAACTTTGCATTGTCTACAAGAAACTCATCTTAGATTGAGAGACAAGCAACGGCTTAAAGCAGATGGATGGAAAATGGTACTCCGAGCTAACACCGAATCCAAAAGAGCAGGAACAGCTATACTCATATTAGATAAGGTAATCTTTCGACTAAAGATAAAGAAGGATCAACTAAAGATTTTTTAAAAAAAAAGATGGACATTATATAAGGATAAAGGGATCAATACAACAAAAAGACTTAACACTTATTAACATTTATGCACCCAATAAAGGGGCACCCAAATATATCAAGCAACTATTAACAGATCTAAAGATACTGACAGCAACACAATAATAGTCAGGGACTTTTAATACTCCTCTTTCAGTAAAAGAAAGATGATCCAGACAGAGAATCAACGAAGAAACAAGATCTTTAAACAACAAAATAGAAGAGCTGAACCTAATAGACATATGTAGAGCGCTTCATCCAAAAACTATAGAATACACATTCTGCTCACGTGCTCATGGGACATTCTCAAGGATAGACCATATGCTGGGACACAAAACAAGTCTCAGAAAATCTTCAAGATTGAAATTATATCTAACGACTTTTCAGATCACAATGGCATCAAAGTAGAGATCAACCAAAAGGAGAAAGAGAGGAAAACTGCAAAAGAGTGGAGATTAAACAACATATTGTTGAACAAACAATGGGTAAAAGAGGAAATTAAGAAAGAAATTTAAAAAATATCTGGAATCAAATGAAAATGAAGAAATGACATATCAGAATCTATGGGATGCAGCAAAAACCTATAAGAGGGAAATTTATAGCAATACAATCCTACCTAAGAAAACAGGAAGAATCACAAATAAAAAATCTAAGCCATCACCTAAAGTAACTAGAAAAAGCAGAAAAACAGAAGCCTAAATCCAACAGAAGGAAAGAAATAATAAACACTAGATCAGAAATCAATGAAGTACAAATCAGAAAGACTATTTGAAAAAAATCAATGAATCCAAAAGTTGGTTTTTTGAAAGAATAAACAAAATAGACAGGTCATTAGCCAGACTCACAAAAAGAGAGGAGAGAGAAAACACAAATAGAATCAAAAATTAAAAAGGAATAATCACAACAGATACAACAGAAATATGGAGGACTGTAAGAGAATACTATGTACAACCATACGGCAGCAAACAGAAAAACCTAGAAGAAATGGACACATTTCTGGAAAAGTACAATATCCCAAAACTAAATGGAGAAGAACTAGAAACCATGAACAGATCAGTCACAAGCAAAGAAATTGAAACAGTGATCAAAAACTTTCCCCAAAACAAAAGCCCTGGACCATAGTGTTTCACCAGCGAATTCTACAAAACATTCAAAGAAGAATTAATTCCAATTCCCTTAAACTGTTGCAAAATATAGAAGAGAAAAAACTTCCAAACGCTTTATGAAGCCAATATTATGCTGATTCCAAAACTAGATACAGACTGCACCGAAAAAGAAAACTATAGACTGATATCCTTAGGGAATACTGATGCAAAAATTCTCAACAAAATATTAGCAAGTCAAATTCAACAACTTATAAAAAGAATCACACACCATGATCAAGTGGGATTCATTCCAGGGATGCAGGGATGATTCAACATATGCAAATCAATAATGTGATATACTATCTCAATAAAAAGGACAAAAACTACATGATGATCTTAATAAAAGCAGAAAAGGCATTTGGTAAGATTCAACACCCTTTTTCATTAAAAAATGCTCCAAAAAATAGGTACAGAAGGAATATACTTCACCATAATTAAGACTATATGACAAGCCCACAGCCAACATTGTACTCAATGGATAAAAACTGAAAACTTCTCCCCTAAGATCAGGGACAAGACAAAGATGTCCACTCTCACCATTACTATTCAATATAGTGCTGAGGTCCAGGTCAATGCAATTAGACAAGAAAAAATATATAAAAGGTATCCAAATAAGAAAAGAAGTAAAAATATCACTTTTTGCAGATGACATGATAATATACATAGAGAACCCCAAACGATCAAGTAAAAAACTACTAAAAATAATAAATATAGTAAAGTGGCAGGCTACAAAATTAATATTAAAAAATCTGTTGCATTTATTATGCCAACAATGAAAAATACAGAAAGAGAACTGAAGAAAATAAAACCATTTACTACTGCACCCAACAAAATGAAATACCTTGGAATAAACCTAACCAAAGAGGCAAAGGACCTATATTATGAGAACTATAGGACATTGCTAAAAGAAATAGAAGATGACACAAAGAAGTGGAAAGATATTCCAAGCTCATGGATTGGAAGAATCAACATAATCAACATAATTGGGCTATACTGCCCAATGCAATATAGAGTCAATGCTATCGTCATCAAAATTCCAAAGACATAGAACTCAAAATAATGAAATTTATCTAGAACAACAAACAATCCAGTATAGCAAAAACAATCCTCAAGAAAAAAGCCAACAATGGAGGAGTCATGCTACCTGACTTCAAACTCTACGACAAAGCAATAATAATTAAAACACCATGGTACTGGTGTAAAAAACAGAAAGACAGATCAATGGAGCAGAATTCAAAGTCCAGAAATAAATCCACATATATATGGACACCAAATTTTTGACAAAGGAGCCAAAAACATTACATGAGGCAAGGACAGCCTCTTTAATAAATGGTGCTGGGAGAACTGATCAGTCACATGCAAAAGGTTGAAACTAGACCATTACCTAATGCCATTCACAAAAATTAACTCAAAATGGATTAAAGACCTAGACATAAAACCAGAAACCATCAAACACATGGAAGAGAATGGAGGCAAAACATTATTAGGCATAGACCTAAGAGATATCTTTGGCAACTCAACTCCCATTGCGAGGCAAATCAAATCCAAAATAAACAAGTGGGATTACATAAAATTAAAAGGTTTCTACTCAGCAAAAGAAACTCGCATAAAAACAAAAAGGCATCCAATTGAATGGAAAAAGATATTTGCCTCTCACACCTCAGATAAGGGGTTAATATCTAATATATACAAAGAACTCAAAAAATTCAACAACAAAAATACAAGCAATTCAATTAAAAAAAAAAAGGCTGATAACTTTAATAGACACCGTTCCAAGGAAGACATACAAATGGCCAACAGGTTCATGAAAAGATGCTCTTTGTCTCTTGTCATCAGGGAAATGCAAATCAAAACAATGATGAGATATCACCTCACGCCCAAAAAAATGGCTATTACCCAAAAAAATGGAAATAATAAGTGCTGGAGAGGACATGGAGAAAAGGGAACTCCAATTCACTGTTGGTGGGAATGTAAAGTGGTGCAACCATTCTGGAAAGCAGTATGGAGGGTCCTCAAAGAATTGAGAATGGAAATTCCATATGATCCAGTTATTCCCCTACTGGGCATTTACCCCCATGACACAAAAACACCTGTCCAAAGAGATACATGTGCCCCCATATTTATTACAGCACTATTCACAATAGCTAAGAGCTGGAAACTACTTAAATGCCCATCCACGGAGGAGTGGATAAAGAAGATATGGTGCATATACACTATGGAATACTGCAGCCCTCAAAAAGGGAGAGATCCTGCCATTTGCAATAACATGGATGGACTTGGAGAGAATTATGCCTAGCAAGATAAGCCAGAAAGAGGACAAATTTTATGGTAGCACTCATATGATGGGTAAAGAGAAAACAAATATCAATAAATTAAACACCAAAAACGGGGGCGGAAGAGGGGAGACAGAGAGAGAGAGAAAGAGGGGGAGGGGGGAGATGGAGGGAGGGGAGGAGAGGGAGAGGGAGAAAGAGGAGGGAGACAGGGAGAGAGAGGTGGGGAGGTGGGGAGAGGGAGAGAGAGA
>RJWH01003383.1:0-57594 GCA_004363575.1 Solenodon paradoxus | reverse complement strand
AGGGCATTAATTGTAAACAAAGGGAGAAAAAAAGGTGGGGAATGCTAGTAAATCTACTACGCTATTTGCAAATGTAAAAATACGACTGTATATCTCGAAACAAGTCATTGTCAAAATGCAATATCCCTTCAGTAACAATGAAAAATAAAATTAAAAAAACACACAAAACATAAATAAATAAAAAGGCATTATATTCACGGGGGTCTCCCCAGAAAGTATGCCTGAAGGACATGATTTGAGCACAAGTTACTTGCTTAGACCTGCGAGGAAGCTGAGCAGAGCAGTAGTGAAATAAAGACAAGAAAGAAGAGGCGGCAGAAAAGGGTGGGTGATTAAGTCAGTGACCACTGTGGACAAGATTAAATCCTTGGAGAAGTGGGGTGAATATCCACCTGTCTCAGAACTAGCCAGACTCTGGGGTCCAGAAATGCATCTCCCAGCAGCAGGGGGTTGATGTGGAGCCCAGGAAGACTGAAGGATGCCAGCAGGACATCAGCAACATTGCTATGATCACAGGGCCCCCGAATGTCACAGCCAAGAGAAATCAAGCGGACAGAGGAGATGAAATGTTGGCCATCACTTAAATTTGATGTCTCCACTGTTTTCTTCATCCAGGCATGCTACAAAGAGTTACTGAGTGGCAGGCATTTCTATGGCTGCACAGAAAATCATCTCAAAACTTAGCAGCTTAAAATAGCAATCAACGTTTTCATCTCACTCCATTTCTGAAGACTGGGACTCTGAGCGTGACTTAACTGGGTAATGCTGAGATTCATGAGATAGCTGTTAAAATAGTACATGGGACCGCAGTTACCCAATGGCTGGACTGGAATAAAGGATCTGCTCTAAGGTGGCTCACTGGTGGCTGCTGAGCTGGTGCCAACTGTCGGTGGGAGGCCTCGGCTTGCATGTCCTCACAAAATGGCGGGTGACCTCCCTCAGAGGGAGAGGAGGAGAGTCAAGTGAAAGCTGTGTGTTCAACTTAGGAAACTTCAGGAAGCTTCCACTGCCTTGCCCTCCTTAGGAGTGAGCAACTAAGTTGGGTCCTCATGAAAGGAAAAAGGAATTCAAGGGGAGGAGTGTCAAAGATGTGCGAACCTCTCTTAGGGCCTCACAGGTAGTGGATTGGAGTGAAGAGAGCAAACTAAGTCCAGCCCCTGACTTCACCAGCCTGGAGACAAAGAGCCATCCAACAATCACAAATGAAAGCACTTTTACCACCGTGATAAGTGCTGGGCAAGGGTGACATGGTGCTCAAAAGCCTGTTCCAAAGGAGGGTTAGTTTGTCAGGGGAGGTTGTGGCTGAGCCGCAGTCTGAAAGCTGCGTAGGGTGAAAGGGGAGGGCACCCCATGCAGAGGGAGCCCCAAGAACCAGGATCTCGTGGTAGAGGAGATGTTCCAGACTTCAAAATGAGGTCTGAGTAGAACGAGGGTCTTGTCGGCTGTGGTAAGGATTTTCATTCTGGGCTTTGCATCCAACGCAATCATCAGTAGTGCACCGTGGGAGAGACAGCCTTCTCCAACAGAGGAGGACTCTCCTTCAGTCGAGGTGCGTGAGCGTTTGGCTCCTCTGCTAGAACCTCCAAACAAGGGAGCACTCAAGCTCTCTAGGTCCATTTGTAGGAGACTGTAGGATGGTCAAACACCCAAGACTCGACACAGCAAAATGAGGTGCTGCATACAGCAATCTGCCTTTCTTTTAAAACAATATAGGTGGTGGATAGATGGATGGATGGATGGATACAGGGGGAGGGGAATAGATAAATGGAAAAGAAAGAAAATGTGTCCTCTTGGAGAAAATTAAGACACAGTTTTCAAAACTAGGCCATAGAAAGGAAAGAGACATAACTAGACTTGCCCCGTGGTGGGAGCCAGAACGAGTCATACCATCAAGTCTCTCTAGCCGCTTCTCTCTGCGTGTTGTTTCAACTCTCCCATAGTCGGGTCCTCATTCTCCAAATGGGTCCCAAGAGCTGCAAGAGTGCCCTCAGCCTTTAGTGAGTTCCCTCAAGCTCTCTAAAGTCCCAAACCCAGAAGTCCCAGAGCAGAGACCCCTTGGCCGAGCCTGAGTGAGATGTCTACCTCCAAAACAAACCTCCAAAGTCAACAGTGGCTGAGAGAACTGCGCATTGGACAGGTCTGGGGGCTTCCTCGTACATGTCCTCCTCTCTTCCCTCACACTGTTCCCTGCTGTGGTGACGGCTTCTTATTTCAGGGCCCTTATAACCTTCAGAGAGCATTTTTCAGTGTCCCTATATGAACTCTAATAGCCGTTGTTGTTTTTAATCAATAATGTGTTCTTAGAGAGGTTTCTTCCCTCACATCCTCCTTATCAGGTGGCAGCTAGTCTTCATTTTTTGCCAGAACTGGCACTTCTCCCGGTTGACAGGGCCCTGTGGTTTTGGATGCCTCCCACCTGGGCGCTCTGCAAACCTGCCACACAGGCTGGCCTTCTACATGTCATTTCACAGAGAAAACATCAGAAGGCCTTTCAGGTCTTGTCAGGAAGGGTAACTCCATATGAGTTCCCCACTCAACAGAAACAAGTTCCTTCCTGTGTCTCACCATAAAGCTTCCTCCTGCTTCACAGCTTGTGTTGTCTGATGGTTCCCCTGCACCATCACAAGTACAGATTGCGGGGTGAACACACACACAACTTCGGAGCAAGAAAAAAGTTGTAACTGCTGAAATATGAAAGCACATGAAGTCAACTGCTGCCGCCCCACCCACACTGCCCCACTTCGGTCTCTCCAGACTTAAGCACACTGACCCAAGAGCCATGCTGTGCCAACACAAACACACAGACACACCTGAGAGTGATTTGCAAGTACAGGGGAGGGAAGACTTCAGAGAGACTTCTGAGCTGGCAGAGGAGAGGGGAGCAGCAGCCCAGGGGCATGAAAGGGAAGATTTCTTTTGAGACAGAAATTGGGTGGAGACTAAAACTTAGGGGGCAGTGTCACGGGAGATGAGAAACAAGGTCGGCTGAAGGTCAAGTGTGTGGACTCAAGAGCTGAGTCTTTATTTATAGACATCAGCACCTGTAAAACCATGTTTGGGGCACATCCTTGTGGCTCAGAAGGCTGCAGCAGCTCAGGGGCAGATCATAAAACCTAAGGACCCAGGTTCACCTCTCGGGACCAGAGTTTACAAAAAGAAAACAAAAAACCAGGTTCGGGAAATTTCAGTCTTCCACAGAGATTTATGATCTTGATGAGGGGGAAATGGAGTTGTACTGCCGTTTGCCGTCTGGGGTTCCTCGTGTAATTTCCCGTAAACAAAGGTCCAGCTGCTTTAGCACAAGGAAAGTCGACATGCAAATGGAAAGTGTGGAGGAGTGTGTGTATTATATGTGAGCACACAGACTGAAATCCATACATTAAATGTACTATGAAAAGGAGACCATACACATCTCAAGGAGGTATATGCATGTTTCCCTGTCTCGAGGAAGATACGTCTTCACATTTCTGGGAGGGGAGGGAGGACTCACCCAGCCCTCCCTGCAAGTAGAGCAGCAAAGCCTTTACAGGTGATTTTCTTTTCTTTTCTTTTTTATTATTGATTAATGGTGTAGCACTGGCTTATTACATTCTATAGGTTTCAGGTGTGTGGCCTTACAAACCAACATGTGTCCATACGGCCTACATTCACCATCAAAGTTGTGTGACCCTTTTACCCATGTGACCCCCTCCACTCTCCCTCCCCTCCTGATAAGCACTCTTCGTTCATTGTGCAAGAGTTTGTTTATGTTTAGTTTGTTCACCAGATTTGTTTCTTTTTCTTCCACCTATGAGTGCAAGTGTTTGTCTTTCTCCATCTGACAGCTGGTGAGTGTTTCAATGATCTTTTCTCAATTGTTTCTTTAGTGATGTCCTTATTCTCACTGTATTGTTGTTTATTTAGACAAGTAGCCATGCTGACACAGAGATTTTTCTAGAACACACAGATTAAATAGGTAAAGGGAAACATAACTGTAAGCCTGTGAGCTCACCTGCAGCGATAACCACCATGAGCATCTTGATCCATAAAGAAAGAATAAGAGGAATTTTTATTTTTACAGAGAGGGGGACTGGTTTGTCACAAGCTGAAATGTTGCACTCTTTACTAAGCTCTGTTAAAATAATAACTCTGTAATGTTTCTATATAGGGACTCACAACAGACGTTGGAGAGGAGGGAGCATTGATTTGGGCTTTGATGGATGAGTAGGAGTTGTTAGACAAAGACGGAAGGAGCAGTCAGACAAGCACCTGGAGGACAAAGGGGTGCAACCAACTCAGAATCAAGACGTGACAGGGAACTAACAGAAATACTAAGCGAGGGTGGGAGAAGGCAGCTGATGCTGGCAGGGGGAACACGGAGAGCCTGAATGCCACGCCAACGCCACCTCGTAGGCTAAGGGTGCAAGGAACCTCGGACATATGTCTGAGGCCACCCACCACCCCACCCATCATGTCCAGGAGGTGGCCCCAGCTTTCGGAAGGAGCCTGCATGTTGCCTGGATCTCCTCCACACTGAAGCCGCTGCCTTGGGAAGACAAGGCAAGACTCATTTCCAGAACCTTCGCCCCATAGCCTCTGGCTCAACAGCCAATTAGCAGACCACAGAGAAGGAGCAATCAGGGGATGGGGGGAGCACAGAGAAACATCGGTTTATAATTAGCTGGCCTAATCACCTGTGTAAATTGTGTATTTCTTATGATCGATGTGCTAAACGGCTCAGATTTAATTAAGTTCTGCTGACTCATTCCCGATGAAGACCCACTGAAGTGTGATTTACAGTCGCACCATTAATAACAGGGCAAGGGACAGCTTCAAAGGGGCGGCAGACTCCCTCCCCGCCCACCACCTCTGTGTGTCCCCCAGCACAGTGGGTGGGCTGCACTGTGGTCCCTTTCCTCCTCTTCTCAGCCGGGAGCCTGGCAGCCGAGGTGGCGGACCTGGATAGGAGCTCAAGGCTTCTCTCACTCCCAATCCGGTGCTCCTTCCAAGGGTTTGGAAAGTGGGGCCTCGTTGTCCTTTCTGAGCAGGGCCCAGCCCAACCCGTCCTGATGATTAAGAATCTAGTCCTATGCATGGGGACTCCCAGCCATGAACTTGCATTTCCAGCTTCTTGTTTAATGAGGTCCCTTCTGCTTCTCAAACTGCGTACTGAGACATGTTCCATATTTCAATGGTGCCGATCTCTCTCGTTCTCCACTGTGGTCTGCCCCATGAGTGCCAGCATTCCAGGGCGTTTTTTCCAGAGACTCCTCCCGCACCTGGTGGGAAGTCTGAAATATGCCCAACCCTCAGTCACTGCTCTTCCCCACCCCCACCACCGTGTACCTGGGCAGGTCCCTTCTGGGGGCCACCCCCTCTGCTGCACACCCCCTAGGCACCCACAGAGAAGCATCTCCCCAGCAGCTTCCCTTCCTCTTACTTGCCTGCCAGTCTAGTATGGCTCCTTCATGTTCAGACTGCAGACAGGCTCTTGGTGCCTAGGAGAGGTGCCTGCAGAGAAGGCATCCAGTGAAGTGTGGCGATGCCCTAACACTTGACTTTTCTCTCTACATCAGTTCTAACTGGTTTAGCCCTATCCCTTAAACACAGCCCCAGCTCCAAACAGAATAAATACCTCTCTTAGAAAATAGGGGGGTACGCCCTGGTGGCCTAGTGGATAAGTCCACTGCCTCTAGCAGGCGTTGTCCAGAGACGATGGGGTCCAGGGTTTGCACCCAGGGTCAGAGGGGAGCAACCAAGATGAACACGAAATCAATAGACATGCTTCTTCCTCCTCTCTCTTCCTGCCTGCCTCTGCTCACCTTCATTCCTACCTGCACCTTTCCTTAAAAAAAATAAAAATAAAAACTAGGGCAGACTAGAGGAGGGAAAAGGAGGCTAGAGAAAGAAAAAAAGAGACCACTGTCAAAGGGGTCTCACCAACCCTAGCTCACAATCTCACTGTCTGTGATTTCCAGGAGGCAGAAATGAGTAAACATACTTTGAGGGGCTAAAAATGGACTAACCATGAACATGAGCGGTGTTTGGGAGGGCTCAGATCAGACACCAACTGTGAAATGCCATTTCTACAGAGGAGATGATGGCCTGGGACTCCCCAGAGACTCAGGAGCAGGCAGAGATCTCATCCTCAGTGGAAATCTGCCCCGTCTGAAGTTTCTCGCAGCAAGCAAGTGAGCCCCCGGGCAAAGCACTTTAAGCCATCCAGCCTTCACCTGAAGAGAAATGTCAGCATGGATTTGGTGACTTAACAGCGACTTAGTCATTCAAACTTCCTTTCCTCCCCATTCTACAGATGGGGAGACTAAGACCAGAGAGTCGATAAAATCCGGCCCAAATCACAGAGCAGAGCCAGAACAGAGCTCAGGTCTTTAGACGTCCAGTTCAGGGGAGTGTCTAGTATCCAGTGGCAGCAGGATGGAGAATGAGTGTGCGCACACACGCACACAGGCATGTACACGTGCACACTCACAAAGGGATACACTTTTCTGTTTATCTGCTGCAACTCACAGCCGGCGCCAGGCTTACCTCTCTTATGTGAGAAAAATGAAAATCCCTCCTTTCTTCCTCATTCCCAGTGATGAGCTGACCTCCGACTCTGTCCCCACAGTTCCAGCGCATACATAGTGGGCACCTCTGACCAGCCTGTCCCCTCTTGCTCCCTCACTTTCTCTTCCTTAGTCTTCAGACATGCTCCCAGCTGCACTCTGAAATGTCTCCCAACCCCGCCCCCCTTCTAGAAGCTTCTCAAGAAGAAACAGGAGCTCCAGTCTCACCACCTCCTGTCCTGCCCCACCACTCACAGCTGACCCCCATTTCATCCAACATAGCATAAGTACCAGACAACCCTCCACAACGCTTCTCTGGGAATGTGCAGGAAGACATGAGGATGGTAGCTGGAGAAGGGATGCGTGGTCCATTGGGTTAAAAAACACATAAATCAGACAAACTCCCTAATCGATTCTTCCTAGCAAATCTTTTTCAGCCTGTTGTCCAGGGAAGCTAAGACAGAGGACCCTCGGAGAGGGAGGGACAGGCAGCTCAGAGCCTCCATGAGGCTCCAGCCTCAGGCCATTCACTCAACTTGTCCCCGCTTCCATCTAGAGGAGAAGAAGAGCAGAAGGAGGGTCCGCACCACCTTCACCACAGAGCAGCTGCGGGAGCTGGAGAAAACCTTCCGCTTCACCCGCTACCCAGATGTCCATACCCGCAACCAGCTGGCGGCCAGGATCAACCTCCCAGAAGCTCGAGTGCAGGTAGGGCCGACTCCAGGCTCAGCCCCCAACTCAGTGCACGGGGGACATGGACCCCCGGTCCTCGTGGGTCCTGAACCCACCGGAGCTGCCTGATGGATGCTATCCCAGGAGGACACTCATATTTGCCAACTGTTTTTCTCCAGGAAATGAGGTCACTGTGGTTACAAGGTGACTTCGCTCCCTGGGGAAGGTGGAGGGGTTGGGGCTGGGGGGTCAGCAACAGCCCGCGGAGATCTGCCTCCACACCCTTCCCTCCGCCTGTCGGCAGTGCCAGAAGTCACCCATCATGCAGCCTCACTTACATAACAGGACTTGACAATCCTGACCAGGGATCCACACGCGTTTCGTGTTTGGCTCCGTGGGCCCATCGGTCACGGACGCCACTGTTCCACTCTGCCACTGAGACACGAAAGCTGCCCCCGACAATGTGCAAGCGAGCGAGCATGGCAGAGTTCCCGTACGCCGTTACCGACGAGCTCTAGAATTTGAAATTGGTGTAAGTGACATATGTCGCAAAATATTCTTTTTTTAAAAAAAAAAAAAAGGAAAGGTGTAGTCAGAATGACGGTAAGGTGGCCGGCAGGAAGAGAGAGGAGGAGGAAGCATTTTATTTTACTTTTATTTAGCTGTTCATCTTGGTTGTCCCCGCCCCCCAGCTCCGGGACGTGAATCCAGGTCCTTGGGGTGGAGGTGGGCTGTACCCAGCAGACATAACTGCTAAACCACCAGGGTGCAGCAGAATGTTCTTCTCTTGACTTTTTTTTCCAAATCTTCTTAAAATGTGAAAACATTCCTATCTCTTGGGTAAAATAGTTGGAAAGCCGGACGCAGCCCACAGACCTGACAGGTGGGCCTCTGATGGAGGCCACAGGGGTCCCCCTGGAGGCAGGGCGGAGAGGCGGAGAAGGGCCTGGACGCACAGCTGGTTAAGGACTGATCTGTGGTCTGGGGTCCCCTCACCCCGCATGTCTGAGGCGTGAGAGGCCCACGAGCCCCTTAGTGCTCTCGGGAGCCTGTCCAGACCTCCTCACACAGCCCGGTGCTCTAGCTGTGTTTGTAGTCAGTCTAAAGCAGATTTCTAAGTCACTCTTCTTTGGTTTTTCTTTTAAACCTCAGACCTGGGTCTCGAACCCATGGTCTCTGGCTTTATAGGGTCTGTACTTAGATGCCTCAGCCACTTGAGCCACTAGAGTGCACCTTCTTTTTTTTTAAGGACAGGTGCAGGCAGACAGGCAGGAAGAGCCAGGAGGAAGCAGCACTTTTCTTATTTAGTTGCTCAGTTTGGTTGCTCCCTGGTCCCAGGACATGAACCCAGGTCCTTGGGATGTGCATGGACTGTGCTGGCAGAAGGTAACTGACCAAACAGACACATGGAATTGTGTTCCTACTCTCTGGCCATCAGGGAAATGCAAACTGAAACAACAATGAGACATCACCTTACACCCGAAAGACTGGCTATTATCCAAAAGTCTGGAAACAACCAATGCTGGCGAGGAGGTGGAGAAAAGGGATCACTTTCACACTGCTGGTGGGAGTGCAAATTGGTGCAACCCCAATGAAGAATAGTTTGGAGATTCCTCAAAAAACTGAAGATGGAAATCCCATATGATCCCGTCATTCCGCTTCTGGGCATCTTCCCAAAAGATACAGAGGCCCCATCAGCAGAGATGTCTGCACCCCCATGTTTACTGTGACCATATACACAGTGGACACTACACAGCCCTTAGAAGAGATGAAACCTTGTCATTTGAATCAACATGGAGGGAACTAGAGGGGATGATGTGAAGTGAAACAAGTCAGAAGAAAGAGACCAGAGGACCTCACTCACAGGTGGACAGTGAACAGACAAAACAAAGGAGCAGATGAAACACAACCAACCCTGAAACACTGGCAACAGAACTGAGATTACAACAGAGAACCGGGTGGGCAGGGCACATGGTGGAGGAGCCCACTGGACAAGGGGGAAGAATACTTGGTGATATTATGGAGGGCAGGGTGTGTTGAAACATAACTAAGAAATGGGAAACGTATACATAGGAAATTATTTTAATTATAGAATAATTACTATGATCGACCAATCAATAAAATTTAAAAGAAAAAGGCGACTGACCAAATCGCTACTCCACCAGGGAATGCCGTCCTTTTTTTCCCCCCTAAACAAATGTGATGAGCGCATTCAAATGCAAAATCAGAAGCAGATCAACATTCCATTCTTGATGTTATCCCAATCTGCCTCTCTTCTGGCTGGGAACCCCTGTGTTAGACTCCGCCTCTCTCCTCCCCATGCAGGGTCCCCAGCCAGGCGGGAAGCCGGAGCCTGATCTGCAGAGAAGCCCAGAGTCCATGGGCTGCCTGGCGGTGGGAATAAATACAAACAGCCACGCATCAGGGACAGCAGGGGCCTCAAGAATACGGGGCTCTAGAGATGCTCAGCCTCTAGATGCCACCGGCCCCCAGAAGTTGCAAACTGATGAGCAGCCAGCAGGAAAAAGCCCAGAGTGGGGTTGACTTGATCACAAGGTCATTTAAAACTCAGAGCTTTCAGATAACAACCAAGATTTCCGCCTCCACTCAGATGAGCCCACCACACCAGGCCCAGTGGCCACTGCTGGCCGCAGCTGTGCCACCGTCCCCTCGCGCTCTTTGCCCCAGACCCCAGCACGCCTGCTTGTGTGGCGCCCAGCTCTGTATCCCCAGGAGCCCCCACCCTGAAGTGGACGCTTGGCCCTTCGCAGACAGCTGGCCCAGATCCCAAGAAATCCTGGGTGCCAGGCGCGCCAAACTTGAGGGGCCACCCGACAAAGGGGCCATGACTGTGCAAGACAGAGGGGCTCCTAGGCGCTTCTCTACACCCTATCTCACCCTCATTCTAGATCTGGTTCCAGAATCAGCGAGCCAAGTGGCGGAAGCAGAAGATGGGCAGCCTCGGGACCCCGCAGCTGCTGAGTGAGGCCGACCAGACCCCAACGACCACAAACCTGGAGGTGACGGTGAGTGGCTGACACTCCGAGGGGGAGGAGTGAGCCCGTCTAGCAACATCCGGACCCAGATGTGAGGAGAGTCCTCGGGGGTCTGTATTTGGTAAGGAATGCCAGGGGAATTTTAAAAAGAACGTGAGTCTGGATGCCTGGACACAGCCTCTCTCTGTCCCCATGTCCTCACCCCCTTAATGACACTCCCAGCGCCTCTCCTTCCTCCGGGACTGGCTTGTACACCTGCTCAGCACTTCAGTTTGCAGACCAGGCCACACAGTGAGGGGCAGGCACAGAGGTCCAGCCGCGGCCCTGGACTCAGGCTGCAGGTTCGAATCCACGTCTGGGCTGGCAGCAGACGCGTCGCGCATCACACAGAGGATAGTCACAGGGCTTTGATGAGGAGGACATCCTGAGACATGACGAATGCTTGGTGCCCAGGGGTGCTGCTGAGTTCCCACTGTCCCCCAAGTCCACACACACTTGCGTGAGGAGCCCCCAGGGGCACACAGACTGACGGCCCTGTGGCTGAAGATTCACACACACCCGCAGGGACACATGAGCACGGGTTTTTTACTTTTTATTTGCTCGTAGAAGCAAAGTCGTTTTTCCACCTCCAACTACTACTCACAGTGCCAGGATGAGAAGCAGGTTTCTTGACCCGCCAGGCACCCACTTCTTCCAAAGCCAGACCTCCCACCCCCCAAGCTGCCCGAGCAGGGAGACTGGGGGCTGCAGAAGAGCCCAGGCCAGTGCACAGGACTCACCTCTCCCCTGACCTCTCTCGTGACAGGGTCCCAGGCCGCCGCCCCCGGCGCCGCCCAGGCTGGCGCCCCCCACGGGGTGCTGTCCACCTGCTCACGTTCAAGATCAGCCGGCTTCCACCTGGTTCCCCGTCCGGACCGCGCTTCTGCCGTGCCGCCCGTGGGAGACCCGGCCTCTCCCCGGCCCTCTCACCCAGCAGACCTGTGTGCCTACACTCTGCTTCCTTGCACCTCCACACCCCGCCTGGGGCAGCATCTGCGCCCCCTCCACCTAGGCGTCCGATGTGCTCCCCAGGCCTGACAAGGCCCACAGCCCAGGAAGTCGCTCTGAGCAAGCCCCTTGGCAGGGTGCAGCGGACCCCGCTGACTGTGACCGGCAATGCGCTCTCGCCTCTCCGGCCAACACTGCCCTCCTGGGTCGGACGACGGAGACCCGGTGACTGCTCAGGATGAGGTCTCGCGCGTGGCGACCTCCAGCCAGGCACCCAGCCCCTCTGGGCCTCAGAGGGGAAAAGATGATGTGTAAGGTGAAGGTGACTTCCTCAGTGAGGCGACCCCTGGTGAGGACGGACAGGGAGGAGCCGAGGCGAGGCTGCTCACTTGAGCACAGCACGTGGATTGAGTACCTGCTGGGTGCGCCACACGTGGACCTGGGTATGCACGTGAGCTTCCGAAGCTCTGAGCTCAGCCTGCTTGGACCCCCCACTGCAAGCAGGCCATTCGCTCAAGGACCTTGCAGTCAGCCCATGTCTAATATTATGTGCGGCTTTGGTGTGAATGTCCTAAGCGGGAGGGAAGCATACGACAACGTTTTTAATTTAGAACAGAATTGGGTTACTCTGCTGGGTGGCGAGGGACACTGTCATTTCTGGTCTGCATGAAGGGGAAGACAGTAAGCTCTCCAGGCCTGACTTCCCAGGACCTGTGCCTGGGCCCAGCTGGGGACCAGCCTCACTGTCCTGAACAGCCTGAGGTTTCACTTGATTCCGCTGTTCTCTTGCAGCAAGACCTTGGGCCAAATGCATGCCCTGTCTGAGCCGCAATGTTCACATCTGAAAAGTGGAGGAAAGGAAATAAAAGTGCTTGGTGAAGTGTGAAGTCCTAGCCTGCTGTAGGGTGATGTGTCCTCAAATGGCCCCAAGAAAGTGGCTGCTTGGATCCCAGCCCTGGGATAAGGCACAGCTGCTCACAGGGAGGCCGGCCTTGAACTTGGCTGTGGCATGAATGTCTCTGAGATGGGTCCTGCTCCCCACAAGCTGGGCAGTCTGGACTGGGGTACTAGGAATCTGCCCCAAGTCCCAGCACCTCTGCAAGCTGTCTAGTTGACCTCCCCCACCCAGAGCTGGACTGGGCGTTGGGAAGCCCAAGTCTTTGTCCAACTCTCCACTTACTGTCTGTTTGCCCTCCACGCTCCCTGGGCCCCGGCTTCCTCGTCTGTAAATTGAAGGCAGCGGTGTTAGCTCTGCCTTCAGGTGAGTGATGTGCCAGAACCGCGGTCGCAGCCCCCGGGCTGTGGGTGTGCTTTGCAAACTTAGAAGCGCTAAAATGGAATGTTACTGACACCTAGTCTCCAGCGAACTCTGGATGAAGGAGGTTAGGGGATGAGCAAACAGTTGGCTAACAAAGGTGGGCAGGTAGCTCCCAACTTACTGAGTTGGGGAGCAGACACCCGTTTCATGACTTTAGACTTAAATGTGAAAATGTAATTTTCATCTTGCTGTAACTGTCTTTACCCTCTGTGTTGTTGGCAGGGAATGCATTCTAGAAACTTCTCTATTACTAGATTCCTCAGGCACTTCCGGTTTAAACTGGGCCGCACTGGAGATGGACCCGTTTTCCACTCCTGCCTCTAGGGACCTTTGCCAGGTCGAGGGTGGGGCCAGGAAAGGGTTTGTGCAAACACTGCTGGGTCTCTGGAGGAAGGGGATGTCCACCTCCCAGCCTCTTCCTCAGACTGTGCTTGGCCTGCACTGCATGTCCCAGCTGGTCGGCGCTGGACATGACACCTCCACCCTTGTGATGTGTCACCAGGCCTCTGCCGGCTCCACTCCGCGTCCTCTGCTGCAGCGTCCACCCCAGCTGCGAATGGCCTGCTTCTCCTCAGACCTTCCAGGTTGCCTCTCAGGAGCAGGACAGCAACTTGAAAGTCTCCCACAGCCCCTGGGGCTGGAGAAGATGCAGGCCAGGCAGCAGGCTTTTGCTCTCGACCTCTCCCAGCCATTCCCCTGACCTGGTGACATGAGGGCCATAGATGAGATTACAGGTGCCCAGACTTCCCAGTGGAATGTAGAGGCAGATGTCACTCTGCCCTGGGTATTTGTCTGGGCTCTGCAGTGGAACCGAATCAGCAGGAGATGGATAAGAGACAGGTTATAGAGATGGCTAGAGATACGATGATAGATAGACAGATAGATAGATAGATAGATAGATAGATAGATAGATAGATAGATAGATCCCCTCTGGGTACTTGTTCCCCCAAGGCAGCAGTTTCTGGTCTTTTAGGGTCCAGTAACAAGTAAATGACTTAGTACATTTTGGCACATGGTAAACATTCAGCAAATGTTTACAAACAAGTCCTATCCCCCATCTCCTTTCTCCCTCTTTCTCCCTGAGCAGTTACCCGACTCAGAAGTTCTTAAACCAGTCTCCTTCAGGAGATAAGGAACTCTCAAAGGAATATGCAAAAATTGTGTGTGTGTGAGTTTATTTGCTCCAAGGAAAGGATTCGTTGCTTTCATCATCTTTTCATAGAGCTCTAAAGCTAAAAATAATAAAGAATCTTTGACATCCCCAAGCCAGGTCCTAACAGGTTCAAACCCTAGTTGTGCAGAGAGAAGTTAAAGAATAATTTTTTTAAGATAAAATCATACAAATATAAAATAAACATGTGCCGATTTTTACTTAACTCACTAATGAATGAGGGAACGAGCAGGGCATTGCAACAGCTTCAAAGAGAAGTCAAAACACAGACAAACACCATCGAGCAGCTGAAGTGAAGGACAGAGAGGGACAAGCAGGAGGATATTCATCGGGAAATAATCAACTGCGTCTCCACCGGACATGATTCATTTACAATTCTGTGCAAAAGAGCATGGGCATTACCTCCAGTTTCCTGCAGTTTATAGAGGTGAAAAATAGCTCAAAGTCAACGAACTTGCCAATATCCTGGGAGAGGGTGCTGGAGAGAACAGCCGGGAACTTCTATGCCCAATTCACAGTCATGCACAATTTTCCCAGAGCTAAAATCACTACATCTCTCTGATTCTCACTTTCCTCATCCATTAAATGGGAATGACTAGGCCCGCCACACAAAGCAGTTGTGAAACTCTATTCAGCCATGCGTGCAAATGCTGGGTACCTGTAAAACATTTTATGAATTCAGGAAATCAGTACTTATTGCTTCTTAAACTCCTTGAGAACTCAAGTTAAAAGTCTATATCTAAAAAGTGTTTAGAAATAAAGCAAAATGTCTTTACTATCCACTGACCTTTGGCTGTTCAATGTCTTGAAGACTAAACAAACCATGGAAAATGGGTAAAGAACAGTAAGAAAAGATTCATGAGAAAAACATGCAAATGGTTACGGACCACATGAAAATACTGTCCACCTCATCCATCATTTTCAAATGTAAATAAAACAGTCACGAAATAGGTTTTCTTTACCGTTTACACTGGCAAACATCTGAAAGTGTTGGTGAGGGGTTGAAAATGTAGACACTGTCATATATGAAGACGTATGTATTAGTAAAATATTTGGAAAGATAGTTTGACAGCTATTAACATTCTAAATGAGCGTTTCTTTGACTCAGTAAATGCAAATGCATTTGCAAGCATTTCTCTGATAGAGATAGACATACATAAATAGCACAAGTAAGACTGTTTGCTGATGTGAGAGCGAAATCTGGAAACTACCTACCCAGGAATTGGTTGAGTATAGTCTGTTCATCCAGCTGTTAAAAATAATGAGAGAGATTGAAATAGACCACGCAGGAAATTGTCATTAGTCACGTCATTAAATGGGAAAGGCAAATTGCAGAATAGTATTATGATCTCATTTGAGTAAGAAAAGAATGAAAATATCCTTAGATATGAAAACATCATCTAAACACTGATGGATTCTGCATGTATTAGCTTTTGCTCCATAACAAATCACCCCCAAAACATCGTTGTTCAAAGTGGCTTCTTTGACACATGACTCTGACTTGGAAGGGACTCTTCCCCTGGTCCGGGCGGACGGGACGAATCCCAGCAGAGCTCACACATGTGTCTGTGGTCAACGGTCCCGTCGATGGCTACTGGGTGATCTAGGACAGCCTGGCTCACAGGTCTGGAGGCAGCAGGCTGTGAGCAGAGTGACAAGCTGACTGCCACACGTCCTTCACAGGCTTCCTCGTGTGGGGCCACAGGGTCCCAAGAACACAAATTTAGAAGGCACAGGGCCCTGAATTGACCCGCCATGTCCACTGCATCCTATTGGTCAGAACGAGTCCCAAGATCAGCCCAGATTTCAGGGGCGGGAAGAGATCCTCTTCTTGAAGGGAAGAATTACTCCATGTGTATTCACAATCTACCATAACTCCCAAAGGGTATCTCATCCAACCTCTTCCATGAAGCCTCTCAGCATCTCCACCTGAATATCTAAAGACACGCTGAGCTTAACATGTCTCAAAGCAAACTCTTCACTCCCCACCCCAAACCTGCTGCTCCCTTCCTCAGCCTTCTCCTTCGCAGGGAACAGCAACACCTTTCTTTTAGTTGCTCAGGCTGACACCCACGAAGTGCCGTGAAGGCCCTCAACCGTACCTCTGCCGTACCAGGCACTGTCTTCTCCACAGTCTTCCAACCTTCCCCAGCCCCTCTCCCACGGCTCCATCTTCAGTCTGCAGAGATCCTGGAAGAAGTGAGTCAGATCTCGACCCTCAAAACCCTCAATTCTTTCTGTCCGACTTGAAATAAAGTCAAAGCCCTTCCCATGGCCAACATGGAAGGACTTGGCTTTTACATTTTCCCCAGGGCTTCCTGCACCAGCCACACTGGCCTCCTACCTGCAGGTGCTCTTTCGCAGTTTCAAGTATAATCCTACCCCAGGGCTTTTGTACGCCCTGTTCACTCTGCCTGGAACATCCTTCTCCACCTCGCCTGGCTCACTCCCTCACTTCAGCTCCACTCAGAGACTCAGAGTCACCGCCACCCACTGTCTTCTCCAAAACAGCACACACGCATCATCTCGCCTTCTAGCCCGTGCCCCAGCATGATTATTTTTAAAGTAAAGGTGCAGACAGGAATGAAGGCAAGTAGACAAGCAGGCAGGCAGAGGGAGAGAGGAGGAGGAAGCAATCTATTTTTCATTTACTTGTTCACACTGGTTGTTTCTGCCCCCCGACCCAGGACTCAAACCCAGGGGTATGTGGGCTGCGCTCCTTCAGAGGCAATAGACCCAACCACTGCTCCACCAGGGTGTGACCCATGCATATTTCATACATCTTATCAAAATCTTATCAAAATGCACCCTTATTTATTGTCTATCTCCCCACTCTGGAATAAAAGCTTCACAAGGTCAGGGATCTTTTCTGATTTGCACTCTGCTATATTCCCAGTCACCAAAGCAGGACCTGGCACATCGTGGGTGCTCGATATTGGCTCCTCATGCACACTCACACAGACGCATGCTTGCCCGCGTGCACCCACGTAAGTGCATGCCTGGAAAGTTCTTAGACGGAGACACAAAAACCTGCCAGCAGTTACTTCTACAGACTGCGCTGGCGGCGTTACATGCTGGACCTGTTTCTTTTCCCAGCTGCCTCGCAGTGTTTCTATTTTACCATAGTATATAATTTTATGTTAAAATCCTAATAAATAAGAAAACCAGGAATGCTTTTCTCATTTCTTTTGTGCTTTACAATTTTATATTCTGCTATAAATAAAACGTTTTTTTGCCTCTTCTGGCACTGGAGGTCTCCCTCGTGGGGCCAGGGCTTACCCAAGGAGCCACTTCAGAAATCATGAGGGAGAAAGGAGGAGGGAATGCATTGCCATGGGGGAGGGAGGACAGGTGCAGGGGGCAGCAGAAGTGGGCAGAGAGCTCGGGATCTCAAGCAAGGGAGGTCAAGTTCCATCAGGGAAAAACAGCACCCGGCAGACAGGACCAGCGCCTGAGAGCAGCCGGTCGGACCAGAGGCCCAGATGGTGGACGGGGCTGGAGGAATATATGCAGAGGGCGGTGCGCAGGGAACCACCCTGTGGCCTTCAGGACAGGAGCTGACATGTCGCCTGGCCGGACGACAGAGCCACACGTGGGCCGCGGCAGGGTCTTATACAGATCTTCTAATAAAGGTCTGAACAAGATGCTATAGGAGACGACGCAGACGCTGAGCCGGCAGTTGGGCACATGCCACATAAAGCCACAGTTCGTGATCGGCCCGGGGTGCAAGGGACAAACCAGAACAAATAAATAAAGGTGCTTCCATCTCCTCTTCCTTCCTTCCTTCCTTCCTTCCTCCTTCCTTCCTCCCTCCCCTTCCTTCCTCCCTCCCCTTCCTTCTTTCCTTCCTTATGTCCTTCCCCAAATGTTTCTCCCCTTCCCTTTTTTTTAAAAAAAAAAAAAAGAAATTCGCTCCTGAAGAATCTAGGATAAAGAGCCCAAGAACCAGCTTCTGGAATCCTACCCAAAGTGAATTATCTGCAATATTTGGCAAAATATAGGCTCTACATTTAACAAGTCTTTGAGCCCATGCTCTATGCTCAGAACTTCTGTGGTCACCGACTCTGGGCCCCTGAAATGGACCAGGTCAGCTCCAGGGACTGACAAGTCCAGACGGCAGTGGAGCCTGAGCTCAATTCCATCTCCAGGCCTGTTCCCATCTCTCTGCTCTGCGTCCCCCTGAGTCAGCCAGATTTGCAGATTCACACCCCCGCCCCCACCACTCCCACCCCGCCAAGTTCATGGGAGGGAAAGAGACTCTTCCCAAGGGTCATCACAAAGGTCCTGGGGCTAAATGCTAGGGGCCATGGCCGACACACATCCTTGTTCAACTATCTATCCCTGAGGCTGGGGTGGGGTGCAGACAAGGCTGGGTTACAGACCACCTCAGGGTGCAGCCAGAGTAAAGTCAACTGCATCAAACCATGTGGATTAAGAGTGGAAAAACAGGGACCCCTTGGGAAAACTGAGATGCTGGTGCCAGAAGAAAGGGAAAGAATTCTGAGTTGACAAACAGCAGGTAGTTCTTATAGGACCCCAAATGTTTTCTGTTTATAGATTCCATGAAAAAGAGACATGCTTTCTCTACTTTTCTATCTCTTCCAGCCCCTAGCTCCACACCTGGCAAGACACAGGGTGCCCAGTACATGCTGGTTGAAGGAGTATTGCTAGAAATTTCCTGATAGCTCTGTCTCTGGTGTCATGCTTCCAGAAGCAAGAAATAAAAGACTAAACCAACATCAGTTTACACACATATGGTTTTAAATTTCTTCCATGATAAGAATCATGGAGGGAGAGACAGTGTGTCTATGAGGTGGTGACCTTTCCCTCATAGCCACCTACTGGCCACTTCAGCTCCAGCCATCACATCTGCATTCACGTCAGGAAGAACCAAGGAAAGTAATGACAGTGATATCTGTCCCTTCTATCAAGAAAAACAAAGCTGTCTCAGAAAGCCTCCAAGGAAGCTTATACTCAGGACTCTCTATCACAAAGCCACACACAGATGCAAACTGGGGAAAGCAAGCATTTAGGTGGTGCTTCCATTGAAAGTGGAGGTTGACAATGGAGGAGGAGGTGGGCATAGGTGTCAGGTCGTCCGAAAGGGGTGTGTCTGTCAGAACGGCCCTTTAATGACCCTATAGACGGAACAGCACTGTGCAAGGGCCACTGGACTCGGAGTCAGGAGAGCTGGCTTCTGTTCATGTCAGCCACTGGCTGACTTTGGACAATTGCCCTGAACCTCTGACATCTCACAAACTCTTAAAGATCACCAGAGACTAATTCACTATTTCACTCTCATGAAATTTCTAGCAATACTCATTCAGCCAACACTCACTGGGAGCCCTGTGTGTTACCAAGCATTGCAGTAAGCACTGGAAGAAGAGATAGAAAAGTAAGAGAAAGCAATTCTCTCCTTCCATGGAACCTCTGTTTCTAAAGCTTTGGGCTTCCAGTAACAAGAAATTGCAAGGCAGGTTGACTTCAAAAACAAGAGAGCTTGTTAGTGCAGCTGGAAGTCCAGCGTTGGAGGGGACTGTGGGGGTGATGATTCAGACATTCAAAGGCATCATCAGGAATCCAGTTCCTCTGGTCAAGTCGCTCCACCATCCTCCCAGCTGACCTCATCCTCAGGCAGGTAGCAAGATGGCAGCAGCAGTGGGTGGCGCGGTGTCCACACAGGCCAATGTTCAGAGGAAAAGCAAGGATTTGCTCTAGGAATATGGAGACCTTCCCAGAAAACCCTACAGTCAACTCCCTCTCACATCTCATTGGTCAGGATGGTGTCACAGTCGATTCCTAGCCAATCCCTAGCAAGGGGAGGGGATCACGTGACCAGCTTAGCCACAATCAGAGAGGGAACGGACTTCAGAGAACCAAGCACCATGTCCACTACACGACAGTAGTGCCAAGAACAATGACAATATTTGCCGGACACATATACATCAGACATTTTCAATGTAATGCCTCACTCATTGCTTCCAGAAATTTCTTATCTCCATGTTGGAAGCCAACCCTCACACTGAGTAATGGGAGACCTAGGGTCCCAGCTCAGTGGCTCCAAAGCCACTTCACAGTCAACCACATATCTCCGACATGAGTGGTACTGTCCTCACCACTCCCAGCGAGGACGACTTGACCCGTGTGACAGGATCGGAAATGGAAGAGCTGAGCCTCAAACTCAGACCTTTTGAATCCAGAACCATAGCCCTCCCTCCTTGACTAGACTTTCTCTAAAACCCAGGCTGGGAGTCTGGCAGCTAGGAGGACTAGTTCTGTTTTATTTTACGTGAAAGAGGAAAATCACTTAGTTAAAATCTAACAAGTCCCAACCAGACGGAGACAGTGAGTGTCAGGCCATGGGTCCCCTTTCCCCTCCCAGGACCCAGGTCAGACTCCATCTGTCCCACACCAGGGCTCTAAGCATTCTGTGTTCAGACTGCTGTGGTGAAAATGAACTTCTCACTGGGAACTCAGGAAGCCCGAGTTCTAGCCCCACCTCTGTCTCTCTTAGCAGTGACTGATTTGGTTTTCTTCTTTACAGCTCCATTTTCTCAACCACAAAATAATACCAGTCTGGTACATCCTGACGGAGAAGCCACCTTCGGCTGGTACAGTCCACATCCATCCCAAGGACTGAGGTTCACGCCGCAGGTCCAGGAGAACAATCAAAATGAAAAACTAAATAAAACAAATAAAGCACTTCTTCCTCTTCTCTTCCTGCCTGCCTGTCTCTGCTCACCTTCCTTCCCGCCTTCACTTTTCCTTTAAAATAAAGATAAGGTAACACTGGTCACGACAACCCCAGAGGTCTTTGCCAGTTCTGATATTCTTGGTTCCTCAGAGACCCAACCCTGAGCAAGACTCATGGTCTGAGTTCCCAGGAGACATTGACTCACTTCTCTCTGGCCCCAGGCTCCTGGTCAGAAAGGGGCTCAAATCAGCACTGACCCCTTTTCCCCAGAAAGGTGGAGAACAGGATTAAGGAGGGCAGTTTGCCAGAGTCACAGCACTGAGGAGAAAGGCTCCAAATAGAAGCTCTTAATAATCTTTCTCTGGGGTCAGGCTAACACAACAGCCCCCTCCAGCCTGAGTAGCTCAGCTAATTGTCTGGTTCCTTGAGCCACAGTTAAGTGCTAGAATTGCAGGAAGAAGTTACCCTGTCACACGACAGGGCTTTTTCATTTCTTACAGCTGAGCGCCCCATATTGGGGTCATCTGGGAAGCTGTGAGTCCTTGGGTATGCGTGCATGAGCCCGTGCACGGGTGTGCGTGCATGAGCCTGTGCACAGGTGTGCGTGCATGAGCCTGTGCACGTGTGTGCATGCACAGAAAAGGAAAAGGTCTTTGACCGCAGCTTATATTCATGTTTCTCTCCGGTAACAGACACACTCTAGCTTTCAGGAAGCTGCTAGTTGACCTTGAGAATGATAAAGGAACAGATCATCCCTAAGATCCAGAAAGAACTCATCCGCCCCAGACACACTACAGAGTCCTCCTCTAGGTCCCAACAAAGCAAATAAAACATAGTCCCTGGCCTTCAGAGTCATCCGTCTGGCCAGAGGGGACAAACACTTGAGCAGAACATTAGGACCTGGGATGTGAGGGAGAATATGTCAGAAGGAGCCATGGGGGAGCACCAATCAGCAGTGACTCAATCTGCCCAGGAAGCCAGAGTAATCATTCCAGAAGAGGAGGCATTTGACTTGGGCCGTGAAGGATGAGTAGGAGTTTGAGAGATAAAGAAGCAGGAGGGGGAAAAAAGACACACGCTGGCTGTTGATATGGTTGTATAAATGGAAGCAGAGATAGATTTATGAAAATCTATGAAGTTGAAACCTCAAGGTCCCTCACCTACTCAGGCTCCTTCCGAGATCCTGGACTAAATCTGACATTTAGAATTTGATATTCTTTTATGTTTAAAAACTCCCCCAAACTGCATAAACTCCAGGTTCCACAAAACCTGCATCTGTTCCTGTCCCTAAGAAGTGATGTTGTGAACACCAGGGTAAGGATGTTTGCAGTTGTGTTTTTCTTCTCTGCCAAGTTATATCCAAAATCCTTTCCAAGAGTAATTATAGAAAGGTCACCAACCCAATTCCAGTATCTATTCCAACCAGACCTGAAAGGGTTCTGTAATCAGCACTGTCACATGAAAATACCAGATTTTGCTTTGAGACGCTCCAAAGAGCCCTCTGCTGCTCATGGGGAGTTTTCTATATGTCTCCAGGCCCAACACTCTGCACCCAGTCTTTCGAGTTCCCTCCCCAGCAGTGCTCCCAGGAGGACAGGCTCAGTCTCAGAGTGCTTCTGGAGTCTGCTCACATTTCTCGCTAGTGCCTCACTGGTCAAAGACAGTCACGTGGCCACATCCAGGCCCCTATGGGAGGGGCTACATGATCAGTGAGGACCAGGCAGTGTGGTCACTGGAAGTCATCAGCTGAACACAACCCCATAAACTTGAGCAACCTAACTCAAAAAAGGAAATGTCTCTGCTCTTCATTTCCATGTCTCTTTGCTGAAAGGAATTAAAACCAGTGTTCTTGGCAGTCCCTTCTCCTATCAGCCTTCCTAGAATGACAGAACCACCCAATACAAATGAACCCTGAAGAGTTGACTGAAACGAAATGGAACTTCACTGTGAATACTATAATATATAAATATTATATATGCATAGTACTTGTAAGTTGATAGGCATAAATATCAGGTTCCCTCGGAACTAGAAAACCAACTCAGAATGTTTGCGAAGGAAGCGAGGTGAATTAGCAATAGTCCATGAGAAAGGTGACTTATTCCAAGGTGAAGTCAGTGAATGTTAGACACATGAATGGCAGACCGAGGGAGGTGATAGTCCTCTAGAATCCAAGTCCAGTTCCTCTTAAGAGAGAAGTGTAGACAAACGGACTCTGTTCACAAGAGATGGAGAGACCAGTGGAGAGAACTTGATGAAAGCAGCTGAAACCCTGAGCAGTCCTCATCTCCCGGTGAATGCCAGCTATGGCTCCCCACAGAAGGCAGCGGGGAGCACAGCGACCCACCTAGTAATTGTTCTCACCTAAATTTGCCCTTGATTCCAGTCATGGTCTAGACTTAGCTACCTATTTACAGGACATATGGAAAGGAGAAGAACACATGACACACCATGAAGAAGGAGCAGACATATTCAGAACATGAGACAGTCAGCAGGGCTAATGATTCTGTGGCCCCCAAAAATCTGTGGCATTGACCATTCCATTTTAAGAGAGAGAACAACAAACAAATGGAATATATGGATCTCCTTTGGATCCTGATCTTTTTAATGTCCATAAAAACATTCTTAGATACAAAGAAGTCTAAAAATGGACTGAGTAATAAAGGATAGTGAAACTTTCTGTCAATTGTGTTAATGGCCAGAGTAAAATGGGCTGGTGTTTCAACGTCCCTTTCGGTTAGAGAGGCATACTAAAATCTTAAGGATGAAAGTATTTCATGTTTGGGATTTTCCTGAAAATCCTCCACCAAACAGCTCACAAAGGAAGAAGGGAAGAGGGAATTGATTAAAAAAAAAAAAAAACTGATAAATATAAATAGTTGTTGAGCCTTGTTAATGGGGGCAAGTGTGGGTTCATGAAGCTGACTTCTCTACTTTTGTGTGAGGAAATTTCCATAATAAAGACATTTTCATCCAAAAGTCATTCACTACAAAATGAAAAGATCGAGGAGGCACAGGTGCTGAAAACCAAGTCTCTGGAGGGTCCCATGAAAGAACCAGGCGGGGGTTAGGGTGCGGATGAGGGATGGGAGGGATCTGACCGCGTAAATGTCTACAGCTGCCCTTGAGTAAGAGCAAAGACTTGCCCTGAGCAGCCCTGGAAAGCAGCCCGAGACCATTTCTGAGATGATGGGAAGACAGCGTCAGGTCAATGAAGAACCAACAAGAGTGGCTTCCCAAAGGGTCCTTCCCCCGCGCCCCAGCCGCCTCTGTCTCCGCAGCCCTCCATGAGCCTTGCTTCCCACTAAACCCCAAGGCTCCTGAAACCCCAGGTCTGTGCCCACCTCGGGCCTGGCCTTGTGCTGTCTGTCTCTGTCCCCACTATTGTCATTCTTTCTCCTCATGTGTCCAGGCCCAGCTCAGTGCTGCCGCCCCCAGCTGCCCTCCAGCTCCCTGCAAAACCTCCCCTACGAAACAACAGCGCCCTGCAAGCACTTAGACGGGGCGGGCGGTCTCATGTGCGCATGCGTTGGTGCTTTCTATCTGTGGGTTGCCGTCATCGGTCAATGACGTATTACATGCTGACTTTTATAAGGATGTCTTCTCTTGCCACAACACAGTGTACTTTTGTCATGACAAAGTGGCCCCATGTATCTAAAGACCTAGTAGGCGCTCCGTGCTGGCAGTCTCACACCAGTCCTGTGACCCCCGCACCTGAAGCCTCAGGGAGGGGCTGCAACATAATCCACGTCACATAGCAGAGGTCCAGCCTGACCTCAGGTTTGCCTGAGGTTTTCGACTACTAAGCCCCCTGAATGCAAATTACCCTGATAATATATAATATAATATAATGTATACGGTATGCTTATTCATAATATATAGTAGCTGACATAGTATATATGTAATGTATAATATTATTTATAATATGAAGGTAAATGATGTATATGTATACTATTATTTTATAATATGGATGTAAATGCATATAAATATGTATGTATACATACATATCTCCTCCCCTAATTCATCATGTCTCTTTTGCTTTTAGCCTGGTGTGTAGCTGATGCTGACAGGTCAGTAAATATTAGGAAGTGGGCAGATGAATAAATCTGCACGGCGACTGGTTCCGTCTGTTCCTCCCTCCACTTCTAGGTAAGTCAACAGAATGAATAAATGAGACGAGTCTCCAGGACGGCGTGTGGGGTGCAAGAGCAGACTCAGAGGGTGGCCGGGGCTCAGCAAGGTGCAAGGAGCTCTGTGGAGGGACAGAGACAGGCCAGGAGGGCGGCCAGGGGCCCCTGTGGCGGCCTTCGCCAGCCCAGGCTGCTCCCAGGTGCGGGCACTGTCAGGGTGTGAGTGTTTGGGAGAAGGCCTCTCTCTCTCCCCCAGCTGCCTGGGCCCTGACCGCTGTGTGACCCCTGGGGTGGGGACCTGTATTCCCCAGAAGAGGAAGATCACAGCCCTGTTATCACCCACGAGGCAATAAAATCATTTCGTGGTAATTAGAATCCTAACCAATTGAAGTCATTTACAGCTCCCAACAATTCCCTGGTGATTCTTATCTCCCCCAAAATCCTGAGATGTTATTTGAAGAGGTCATAAACTAGAAGGTGGTTGGGGCGGAGAGTGAGCAGAGGAGAAAAGGAGGAAAGAAACACAGACGGCAAGAAAGAGGAAAGTTATCGAGCTCCATCCCTGTGCCGGCTGCCTGGTGAGCAAGGCCCGACACTCCTCGTGGACTGGGGAGGAGAGAAAACGAAGCATCCCTGGGAGGTTCCTCTCCAGAATGAGGAAGACTTAGCACTAGAAAAGGTAAAGAAATGCCGAGTCCAGGATTTCCCAAATTAGAAGCCCTGCACATCGGGGATTCCTGAGGCGCCCATGGGTGTCGGGAGAAAAGAACCCCGACGGTGAATCCGTGTGGGAGACTCATGACGTGCTTCCCTCTTAGAGACCCACACAGCTCACCGCAGGCAGCAGTTCAGGGAAGATGATAAGAACCGGGATCTGCAGGATACTTTAACCCCATGAAACCCAGGGCCCCAGACTTTGGCCACTCACCGTTCCGATTAGCAGCCCCTCTGGGAACTCAGGCTGATCCACATTTCCTCCCCATCCGCAGGCTGACACTAAATAAGAGGGTCTCTGTCCCCACCACATGCCCCTGGTGGAAACAGGCATTTATATCTCAGTGAGCACTCAGCCACACGCAGACACTTCTGGAAGACAAGGGGGACCACTTCCATTTTTATGCCTTACCTGAGAGGAACTGTAAGGGGGAAAAAGAAGGACAAGGGATCTTTTTTTTGCTAATAATTTGTCAGTTTCTTTTTTTTTTTTTTAAGGAAAGGTACAGGCTGGAATGAAGGCAAGCAGGCAGGCAGGAAAAGAGAGGAGGAGGAAGCATTTTATTTGATTTTTATTTAGTTGTTCACATTGGTTGCTCCCACCCTGCACCCAGGACTTGAACCCAAGGGTATGTGGCCTGTGCTCCTTCAGAGGTAGCTGACCTAACCCCTGCTCCACCAGGGTGCGCCGACAAAGAATCGAGAAACCACGAGTGGGGTCACTAACAAGCTCACCTCCAAAGGAGGTAGGGATGGGAATTTTTGCTATGCCGTGGGAACCAGAAGAGTGGGACGATCCGTTAAGAGACTTCTAACAGGGAGAGCGGATGGCCCCAGGAGTTGCCACAGAGCTCGTGGGTGAACAAAGCGGTGCAGGCCCTGAAGAGAGTCGTGTTCCATGTTCCGTCAGCAAACATTGAAACTCTACTGTTCAAAGCACTATCTGAAGTTTAACAAGGTGTCAGATAAGCCCCTGCTGTGATGGAGCTTAAATTCTGATGCGGAAGGAAGAGAAACCCCTAAGACATAAGTCATCCCAAATAAAGGTGATCATGTCAGAGAACTATAAAGATACTCGGCAGGTGACAAAAGAGGGGCTAAGCAAGCTGGGACTCCAGGGCCTCTGATACTTGAGCTGAGACTGAGACAGAGCCCAGCGGTGGTGGGGAGTCAGCTCTGAGAAGACCCGGGCAGGGCCCTGGTCAAAAACTCTCACGTGGCAATACTGGCGTGTGCTGGAAGAATGAAAGGAAGGCCAGAACAGGCGTGGGAGAGCAGTGTGCACCAGGGCGGAAAGTACAACAGGCTCGGCGTCCACTGACCTAGATGCCCCTACGTGTCCTTCTGATGCTGGGGTCCACGACGACCCCCTAACTGAAAACTAGGAGCTTGCTGAGTCCCTCTCGCTTGACAAAGACTTCGATCATCTTAGCTTCAGACCCCAGTTTCCACATCTGACCATTGAAGCCATAAATCTACTTTGCAGACACTGCTCGGATGAGCAGGTGTATACTTCTTTAGGAAGCGCAGATGTAGTATTATGCACCATTCTAAAGACTTGGTCACTACTATCCACTGAACCCTCCTCACAGCCTAGGAGGCGGACACCGCTGATATTCCAACTTTACAGGGAAAAAGAGTTACAGAGCGTCGTCAAGCATGTCCAATACATAGTCGATGCTGACTGCAAAATAGTCACGAGACGCTTAGATTAAAAACTCCCAGGAGGTGTAAATAAAATATCCTGCATGGTCTTTGTGCCCCCTGCCCCCATGTTCACACCTCCCAAGTGGAAACATCTACATGTCCTTGTAGAGAATCTGCAGAGAATCATTTTCTTGAACCACGTGGCACCGGTATATACAAACCTCCAGAGCAAAAAGCCGGTCAAAATAATCTTGCAGTCATCCCTGTGAAGACTCCAGTGGTCTGTTTTACAGAAATAGAGTTAAATCCTCAAAGGTGGGGGGACCCTCAAAGGACCCGAAAGAATCACAGCAATCTTGAGAAAGAACAAAGCTGGTGACATCCTACTTCCCAATTTCAAACTACACCGCAAGGCTGTAGTAATCAAAAGAATATGATAGCGGCATAACAGCGGACCCACAGACCAATGGAACAGACTAGAGATTCTACAGAATTAAAAGACTCAACTCCGTTTTGAGCCACCTTAGGCCTGTGTCCACCAAGCACCCTCTTCCAGGCATTTAATGCCAATCTAATTCCTGGAATTTGTGACCCATTCCTCCCCATTTGCACAAGATTCCTCAGTCCTACTAATTCTTTAGAAGGACAAAGGCCCTGATGTATATTCCCAGGATACTAGGTCAAGACTCTAGCTTGAATCTTTTACTTTGTTCAATGATAAGATAAACACATACCAGCGTGGGGATAAAAAAAAAACCTTTAGTTTGAGGGTAGGTGAGGAACTTTCCCAACCAAAGCCCCATTCACCAGCTCCTGTATTGAGGACCCTTATATAAAAGTTTCCCTAATAAACTGCTATTATATCTCAAGACCATGCTTATCTTGTGCTTCAGAAACAAATGACCAAGTCAGTTGAGGGAAGCTATTTATTCCCACAGCCAAGCAAGTTTCCAGGAATAAACCCACGTATATATTTTCAAATAATCTAAGACAAGGATGCCAAGAACACGCAATGGGGAAAGGATAGTCTCGTCAATAAGTGATATTGGGAAAAGTGGGTATCCACAAAGAAAAGATTAACTGAACACACTTCTCTTATACCATATTCAAAAATCAACTTAAAATGGATTAAAGACTTAAACCAAAGACCTGAAATCATAGAACTCTTAGAAGAAAACATAGGGAGAAATCTCCTTGACATTGATCTGGACAATGATTTTGTGGATATGACAACAAAAGCAAAAATAAACAAGTAGATAAATAATAAATGTTAAAACAGCAGTGATAAATCAACCAATCAATAATAAAAATCAGCAGAGAAGCTTCTCTACAGCAAAAGAAACAAACAACAAATAAAAAGGCATCCTATGGAAGGGGAGAAAATATTTGTAAAGCACACATCTGATGAGTCTAATATCCAGAAGAGAGAAAGGACTTATAACTCATTAATGAAAAGAACACAAATACTCTGATTTAAAAAGGGACAAATGACCGAAATAGACGTTTTTTTCCAAAGAAGACATACAGGGGACTAACAAATACATAGAAAGATGTTCACACCACTCCTCAGCAGGGAAACGCAAATCCAAACCTCGCCTCTTGCTTGTTAGGATGACTCTTCTCAAAAGGACACGAGACAATGTGTGGCTGCGGGTGCGGAGGAACAGGAGACCTTGTGCCCTATTGGTGGGAATGGAAATCGGTGCAGCCACTAGGGAAAACAGTGTGAATGTCCTGCAAAACATTAGAACCAGAGCTACCATTCAATCCAGCGATCCCACTGCTAGGTCGATACCCAAAGGAAATGAAATCAGTATCTTGAAGAGATTACCTGAGCCCCCCATGCTCACAGAAGCGTTATTCACAATAGTCAAGGTATGGAAGTAACCTAAGTGTCTGCCTACAGATGAATGATTGATACCATGATGCAATCTGTGTGTGTGTGTGTGTGTGTGTGTGTGTGTGTGCGCGCACGCACGTGCAGATATGGTGGAGATTCTTCAGTCATAAAAATGAAGAAAATCCCCCTATCTGTGACAGCACACATGAGCCCAGAGGACACAGATAAAGTGAAGTCAGCCAGACAGAGAAAGGTAGCTGCTGTATGATCTCCCTCATATGTGGAATCTACACAAGCGAAACTCACAGGCGCACCCTGGTGGAAGGGCGATTAGGTCAATTGCCTCTGAAGGACACAAGTCACATAACTCTGAGTTCAAGTCCTGGGTCCCGGGTGGTGGGAGGGTAAAAAGCCAGTGTGAACAACTAAAATGGAAAGGAAGTGCCTAAATAAAGTTAAATCCATAGAGCCAGCGAGTAGAGGGTGAAAACCGAGGGGAGTTTGGTCAGACAATACCGACTTTCTGTGATAAGATGCATACATTTTGGTACCTATCAGTAATAATACTCTATTGTATCCTTGAAGTTTGTTGAAGAGTCGCTCTTAAGTGTTCTCACCACATTAAAAACCAAAAAGGTAACTGTGTAAGGTGAGAGATGTGTTAATTAGCTCGGCTGCAGTAATCACTTAACAGAGTATCAGACACCACATTGCACACCTTAAACATACAGAGATTTTAATTGCAAATTACACCTCTGGGAAGCAGGAAGTGAAGAGCCTGGCCATCCACGGAGAAGAGGACAGAGGATCATCATGTACGATGACACAGGCTGAGCACAGGCTGCAGGCCCTCAAAGGGACTCCTACTTGTCTGGCCCCCATCCCACCACCCTTGGCACCACTCAGTGGGGTTTGGATCGCAACCCCCATTGTACATGTTGCGGGAAATGAGGCTCCAGTAAAAGTCCGTGGTGACCCTAGTGAGTAGTCGAGTTTCCTACTCCAACACGCTTTCCTCTGACTCTCCGGGGGATGAGGAGGAAGGACATGGAAACGCCACAAGATCATTTCCTTAGGGGGTTTCTCAGCCCTGGGCTAAAATACACCAGAGCATGAGAAGCAAACAGTACTTACAGGCTAACTATAGCTTTGCAGAAGAAGAAATAAGTGTAGGTTCCCTGCTATGTTGAAAAAAAAAAAGTGATCTTTATTACAAAATGTATATTTAACACATTTTACCGTGTTGAAAAGTTTTGAAAGGATTCAGAAAAAAAAGTCTCATAAAGCAAACAAGGGTATTATTTCATATCTTTCCATTTAAACTGAACCACAAAAGTTATTCAAAACACGAACCTTTTTGGAGTCGTTGGCTCAGACTCGTTCCTCACTATACACCCACCTTCTGTCGGCACTGCCTCTCTACTTCCACGAGCCTCTCACTGAGAGGCAGCATTCCCTCCATCACCGTGGCAGGCGGGCAGCAAAGGACACAGCAGTGTGCTCCCAGGACGCACGACTTCATCCCCACGTGTCCCTCTCTCTTTACTGTTACTGCAGCTCTCTCAAAATTTCTCACGTGGTAGCAAAGAGACACCCGCGTGGATGGCAGGATCCCTAATGCTTTACTATCTCAGTAGCTGAACTTGAGTAAGATCGGTTTCCTCTGAAAACTTCTGGAGATTATGCCAGATGATCTCACTCACATGTGGAAGATAAAGAAATAAAGCCAAACAAAAGAACCCTTGGACATTGACAATAGAACTGAGGTTCCCAGCAGGAAGCAGGGGAAGCATCGGAGAGATGCCGCCCAATGGGCACAGGTAGAGGGCTTTCGGTAGTTGGGTGGTGGCTGTTCTAGTTGATGGATGGTGGACCTGCACACACAGACTTATATTCTATATTATGTAAGTAGAAGTTACCTTGATAAATATTATAAATTTTAAATAAACATGTAGGTTTTGACAACAAAACTGGTGTCAGCAATGGGGCAGGGGTAGGGTGGACTGAAAGGCAGAGAAGGCTCAATGGGCAGGGGTGGAGGACCATTAGAAATTAGGTGGTGGGCATGGTGTTATCACATATAGGATGAAGAGTGAACCTGTGCATCTAAAACTTACATTGTGGTGCTCCCTGGTGGAGTAGTTGTTTGATCCTCTGCCTTCGGCCAGCGCAGACCACATACATCCAAGGATCCAGGTTCATGTCTCAGGACCGAGGGGAACAGCCTAGATAAACTACTAAATAACATAAATAAATGCCTCTTCCTCCTCTCTCTTCCTGCCTACCCTGCCTCCTCATCTTCATTCCGATCTGCACCTTTCCCTAAAAAACGTAGTAATAACTTGAAGTCACAGCCACTGTTTCCAGTGTGGTGCATCATTTTACATTCCCACCAGCAGCGTGTGAGACCTCCTTTCTCCACATCTTCACCAACATTTGTTGGTGTCGCTACCTTTTTGCCTTACCGTTGCGATAGGTAGGTCATCGTATCTCGTGTGTTTTTAATTTTCATTTCCTTGGTGACCACTCACTAAATACCTTTTCAGGTGCGTCTTCATGAAATGTCAAGTCTTCTGGCCATATTCTAATTGAATTGCTTGCTTTTTCTCTATTGAATTTAAGAATTCTTTATAGAGTCTAGATAGGAGTACTTTTCAGATATGTGGATTACAAATATTTTCTTCTACTCTGTAATTGATCTTTTCATCCTCTTAACAGAGTTTTCACAGAACAATAGTTACTAGTGTTGATAAAGTCCAATTTGTTGTTTTTCCTTTTATGGGTCTTGCTTTTCATTTCCAATCTAAAATTATTCGCATTGTCATGGATCCCAAAGGTTTTCTCCAGTGTTTTCCTGAAAGTTTTAGTTTTGCCTTTTACATAGGCTGACCACACATAGCATTTTAAATGGGCCAGTACCATGATTTTCATATTTCCTGACTGTCCTGTCACATTAATATAAATGTCAATTTATCACCTTTTTTAATAAACCAGGGCCGTCTTTAACACGGGGCAAAAGGGCAGCTGAGTTGGCCTGGGTCCAGCCTGTTGTGGGCCCCAAAAGCAGCTGGCCCTGTGGCCCCGCATTAAAGACGGCCCTTGCTGGTGCTGACTGCAGCAGCCTACTGCTCTTTCTGGCCCCTGTGAGGAAACAGGAGTCTCTGAGAATGAGGATTCCCACCCGCTCCCGACCCTGCATGCACCTGTTTCTTCAAAGGGAGCAGAACATTACGATGTGGTGGAGGCACAGGGAGCACTGTGGGGTTTGTCTCTGGCACTGTGGGGTTATCGCTCACACATGGAGGATATTTCTGGCACTTTGGGGTTACTGGGCATTTCTGGTTAAAGTGGGATGGTTAAAGTGACATGTGTTTTAGGCAGGACATTTAAAACAGAGCCTATAGGGGTGCTAAATTTGGTTTTCACCTAAGGTGCCAAAATTCCTTGCACCAGGCTTGGCTGTTTGTATGAAGTCCCCCAGTCCATCCGTCATTAGTGTCTGATCGCTGATGGGCATTACATAGTACTTGTTGCTGGCCTGCTTGCTCTTCTTCTGCTTGGATTGTTCCACCTCCTCCCCTCCCACTTAGTCTCCAGCACATGACCCCATCCTTTTCTCTTTTTTTTTTTTTTGCCATCCCAATGTCCCATTTTTGTCTCAAGGAAATATAGTCAACTTACATTTACATTTAAGCCCATGATGCATTTTAAGTTACTTGTTGCTAAGTTATAAGACATGGGTCAAGATTCATAATCTGCCTGTGGGTACCCATTGCTCCAGCAACATTGATTGGAAGGCTATCTTCCTTTCATTCAGTTGCTTCTACACCTTTATTAAAAACCTGCTTGGCATGTTTGCGTTGGAGTCTTTCTGGTTTCAATATTGTGTTGATCAGTGTATCGATCCCCGCACCAGTACTAGACCCCTTCATCTCTAGCTGTGTACTTCTTGAAATTGAGTTGACTCTTTCCTCCCTCCTGATCCTTCTTTTTCAAAATTATTTTATCTCCTCTAGTTCACTTGCCTTGTCATGTAAATTTTAGAAGAATCTTGTCTAAATCTACCATAATAAAAAGCTTACCGATATTTTCATTGAAATTGTGTCATGCATGATGAGCTTGCGAAGAACAGAAAAAATATTTGCTATACTGAGTCTTCTAATCCGTGAACACAATGTGACTCAATTTATTTATATCCTTGATGTTTTCTTTCATCGATGTTGCAAAATTTTTGGCATAGTAACCCCTTACAAATTGTGTTCAACCTAAGTGCTTCACTTATTATTTTGAGGTATACACGTGGTGATGTATTTTTAACTTTGGTGTCCGTAAGTTAATTGCTAGTATATAGAAATATAATTGATTTGGTCGTGTTCACCTTGTATCCTGTGAAACTGATGAAATCACTATTAGTCTGGTTTTTCGTCATTCCTCAGGATTGTCTAGAGTCATGTCATCTATAAACAGGGGCAGTTTTATTTATTCCATATAATTTACATGTCTTTTCATCCTTTTTTTTTCTTTATTGCATTGGCTAGAATTCCCAGCACAACGTGGAATAAGAACAGAAGAATGGACTTTTTTACCTGGCGCCTGATCTTAAAGGGAAATCATCCTTTCACTATTAAGTGTAATGTTACCTACAGATTTTTAATAGATGCTTTTCATCAAATTGAGGAAATTCTTTCCTCTTTCTAATTTATCTTCATGATATTTTTTGAACAACATTTTCAAATGCTTTTTCTGCACTGATTGACAAGATGATGTGATTTTTCTTCTCTAAGCTATTGCTGTGACAGGTGACCTTGATTTTCAAACACTAAACCATCTTTGCATCTACTCTGTCTTTTCAGAAGTTGGAGTCTGGATTACGCTTTTCGCATCTCTCTGCCTTCGCATATGCCGTTCCCTCTCTCAAGAACAGCCTTTCCTTTCAGGAATAACTATCTGTATCTTCAAAGCTCATCTCCTGCTCCTTCAACAGGAAGCCGTCCCTGGCTACACAGACCAGGTTGGCTGACCATCAGCACCCACGTGCATGCGGCACAGTAGCGACCACACAGCGTTGAGGTTTTACTATCTTTGTTTCTACCCCACTAACTTCTCAAATCAAGGACAAAGACCTGGTTGACTGTGTGCCTCTACTCGCACCACAGTGTCTGAGACATAGTAGACACCTGACATATGTTTGGAGAAAATGGATAATACTCACTGGGCTCTTCAGTCTCGCCTCTTTCAGTGCACAGCGTATTAAGGAAGAAACTAGGCTTTATCCATCTCTTCCTACACTTCTTTGCCTCATCTTGGGCAGAGAGCATCATCTTTGTGACTGCCATTTCTTCCATTTTCGTTAATATCAAAATGTAGATAACTATTATTATCAAAAGTAATAAATTTTAGCACCTAGTCTGTGCTGGACACAGTGCAAACTGCTTCGTCTTCGCTATCTCATTTGCTTCTTAAACTCATTCAAAGAATGCTAAGGGAAGTGAGTCAAACAGAAGAAGGCCAACACTGTTTGAGTTCGCATATATGTGGAATCTAAAAAAGTCAAACTCAGAGAAGTAGAGAACATGGCAGTGGTGACCAGGGGCTTGGGGGAGGGAACTGGGCAGAGGTTGGTCAAAGGGTGCAAACTTCCAGGAAAGATAGGAATGCAATCTGGGAAGCTAAGGTGCATCTTGGTGACGATCGTTACAATATTGTATTATATAATTGAAAGTTGCTTTTAAAAATAGATCTTAGGTGTTCTCTCCAAAAACCTGGTAATTATCTGCAGGATGGAGGCGTTAACTAACTTCTTTGTGGTAGCCGTTTCCCAGTATCTGTGTGTATCTCATCGCATTGGACACCTTACGTTTACACAATGCTATGTGCCCATTATAACTCAGCAAAGTTGAAGAGGAAAAGGAAAGGACAAAAACGAAGGCAGCGAGATGAGCTCTAGGCTCTCCACCTCAGAGAACAGCACTACTTGAAGCTAAACGGATCCCCTGTGGTGGCGAATCAGTGTAAAGTAGGGTCGGGGTCAACTCACAACCCCTCTGCTCCCATCACCCCAATTTTCCAGTGAAACGCCCCAAGACATTTATCCTCAACATAACTGGATCGATTCATAAATCACTGTGAAGCTCTCACTACACTCTAGGAGTTAAAGATTTGTTTAAATGCCACATTTTGCAGTGATCACAATCCAAGTCAGATAAAGATTTTAGAGGAGCTTAACTCATTCGAAGGAAGCCGCATGGCACTGCCTCACCGGAGCCCCATGCTCTGTGGCCCCCTGCACTCTCCAGAAGAGACACAGCTTTCTTAAAGAGCAGCAGTGTCCCCAGGTCAAAAGATGGAGGCCAGGTCTTAGGGTCATCTCTCTGACGTCCTCACTCTTTCAACATATACATTTTGTATACTGTGAAAGTGGAAATGAAGAAACAAGGGGACAAGCCTCCCCCACCGGTCCCCGGAGGTTGACCCAGAAGGTGAAATGAGTTCAGCGTCCGGACATGGAAAGTCCTGGGCTTGTGTCCCAGCTTTGCCATCACTTCCCAGAGGGCCAGCTTGAGCTGACTCTGCTTCCATAAACCCGATGTCCTCATCTATGTAGTGGGGATTATGCATCCATGAAGCCACTTGGCCTAGTCCCTGGGACACAGCCACCTTTAGTGATTGGTACTGAGAGCCATTAGGCTAAACCCCAGGGTGCCCAGGCCTGTGCGGGTGCCTGAGATCAAAAGGTGTGACACAGGTGACTTTCAGGAAGTGGAGTCTGGTTGGGGAACAGGGAATAAAAGAGTTAAGCCTTAAAGGAAGGGGCTAAAAGCCTGACAAAATGAAATTCTGCCAAAATTGCTTAGCAAAGGATGAAATGAGCTAAGTGAGTGGCAGTTTTGAAGGGTCTGAAATGTTTCTTGAAGGTAGACTGAACTCCTAAGGGCACAGAGGAGAGAGAGAGAGAGAGGAGGGGAAAGGAGGGTAGGCAGGGAGGGGAGATGGCGAGGGGAGGGGAGAGGAGAAGGGAGGAGAGGGGAAGGGAGGGAAGGAAAGGGACAGAAGATGGGTGGGGGAGGGAGGAAGGAGGGGAGGGGGGAGGGAGGAGAGGGGGGGGGAGAGAGAGAAGTAGTGGTCTGGTTTCCAAGGGGGAAACTGCCTGAACAAAAGACAGGCTGACGACATTGCTCATGGGTGTGAAATCCTAGGAATGCAACTTCTTGGAGCAGGTGGGTCCTTCCTTGAAAATGTCACCACAATGCAGTGCAGCCCGGGACAAAGTTGTTCTTCTCCAGTGCGCCAGTTCTGAAATGGCATTTACCGCCCTAAAGCAAAGCAAAGCTCAGTCTCCACCTTCAGACTCAGGAATGAGCCCTCCACTCTCTCACCAGGTCCGGGAGCACCTTCTCTGTGCCGGGAGCCACCCTGGTGCTGGGGCTCAGCAGCAACAAGCCTGTTGGTCAGGAGGGGGTCCAAGCAAAGCACTCCCACCTGGTTCTCGCAGTCCCAGTGGTTCCCTAGTACCCAGTGTGCTCTGTGGGCAGAGGTGAATGGATACTGGGGGCAATCAGGTGGGGCAACGAAACCAGGGCGAGGAGCCCGCCTCCACCCCACATTGCTGCATTGTCTTCTTAAGGACCAGGAGTGACCTAGGGACCCTCCTCCCACACCCCTGTGGCGTGGGGCTCACAGGACCACGGCAGCAAAGGCAGGCTCTCTGGGGGATGTCTGGGGACTGGGGAGGACAGCCTCCTGGCCCAGAAGTGTGGAAGGACCTGGTTTCAGCACAAGGGGATCAGCAGCCGAAATCATCTTGGACAAGCGGACCTGACCGGGCAGTGGGCATGAGCCCAGCTCCATGCGTCAAACATGGTTGCCTGCAGTCTCTGAACAGAGGCTCCGCTTGAAAACTAACAGGACAAGCTGTCTATGGACACCGTGGTGCTTAGCAAAACTCCAGACCACGGGCGGCAATGAGAGACACAGGGAAACTTGTTTCTTCATGAAAGAATAATGAGCCGAGCGAAGTCTCCTCAACCACGCGGACTCTACACGGCGCTTGATCTCTTGTCTGACACAGACCCTTCCCTCCCGAGAGTTCTTGAGTTCTTGCTGTTAGAAAACATACGCACAGACGCATCTGCACATCTGAGGGTGGGTTTTGTTTTTATTTTTTTTTCAAAATAAAGCTAAGTTTTAAAATAAACCAAGTTGCAATACACTATGTAATACTTGCATAAATATATCATCTCAAAAACTTAAATATTAAAACAAATATGGTAAAGAGGGTACACGATAGTGGACAGAAACTAAACTTTGGGTGGCGATTAAAGTGTAGCAGACTGAATTATAATGCCACGCACCTGAAATCCATATACTGTTTTAAACCAATGTTAATTCAGTAACAGTTAAATACATATGCTCTCTATTTTTTTTTTTTTTTTTCTATTTTCAGGACTTGTCAGAGCCCTGATTGCTGACAGACATGGGGACTTTCTAAGATGGGCTGGAGGATGCAGTCATTTGCCTAAGAACATGCTTTTCTTAGGAGCTCAGGTTAATATTTTCCCAGACAGTTAGGAAAACACCCCTCTAGGGTTAAACTCTCTGGCTCAAGTCAATAAGCCTGAAACAAAAAGGCTTATTCACAGCTGGAAGGCACACTGACTATGCACCTTCGCGTGCAAACTTCCCTCACTAACAGATTTCCTCCAGTTCAGCCTGAGGTGATCGCTCAGCCCCTGCTTGAACACCTCCACTCACAGGGAGCTCACTATCTGTAGGGCAGCCCATCGCCACTGCTGGAGGTGTCCTTCCTCAGACTGCACTAAAATTCATGCATTTTCCAACAATGACCTCATTGAAATCTCTCAGGCACTCCAGGAGATCAGCACATGCCTCTCCTCACTAGGGCTCTGGTTTGGGGGAAGTTACATGATTTGTGACTCTCCCTGCTGGCAAGAAGCAGAATGAGGACTCCAAGTGTGACATCCTGGCCCAAGGGCTCAGGATGTCATGTGCCCACCCACAGCACCGCCCTCTGTCCTCATGAAGCTGTGCCCAGGGACCTAGAGACATAGGTGGCAGCTGTGAGCAGTCCCACATGCCAGGTTGCATTCTGGTCAGGACACCATCCAGTCCTGACAGCAGTCTCTCAGGTGAGTCCTAGGATCGTCCCTGTGCCTGGGGGGACACCCGCCAATCACCGCCCAGGTTGCATGGATCCCAGGTACAGAGGGGAGCTAGGAACCCAGGTCATCAGGATCCAGAACCCAGCATCCTGCATGGCCCATGTCTCTGCCCATTCCGTCCTCTCCAGCACAGGAGCTGAAACCCTGGGTCTCCTGTCTTCCCCAGCTCAGTGACCCTGGTCCCTCTGTCTTCCCTTCCTGGCCAAGGTCTCAGCTCCTCTCTAGCCTTGCCCTTCTCCCTCCAGCCTATCCCAGGATTTTGTGCAAAGAATCAGGCCATTTCTACAGCCCTGGAGACAGGAAAGGTCAAGACGCCAGGACTGAGAGCAAAGGAAAAACCAAGAATACAAAAACTATCAAAGGAGGCTGGCAGGGCCCAGACCCTCAGGGTGAATCACTGGGTTTCGTCCACATGGCAGCTGCTGCCATCTGGAAGAAACTGGAACACACATCACTGACTGACGGGGGCCTTTGTCCTCATCTTACAGTGAGGAGGGGCCGCCCAGAGGGTCTCAGGACACTCTCAAAACCACACTCAGAATTCAAGCCCAGGTCCATGTGGCCACGTCATTTTGTCCACACTGCAGCCGCCACCCACTGTGGCGATGCAGACAGACTCCAGCCAACCTCAAGCGGGCTCACTGGGAAAGGCACGGGGAGGTCTGCAGAGCACCTGGGCCCTTCTCCAGGCAGCACTCCAGCTTCACGCAGCCCGCGCTGCACGCGGCCAGCACAACTTCGTTTACAAAGGGAAACACTCTCTCAAGTGCCTCACTCAGCTGTCTTTCAAGATTCCGTAACACTGTGCCTCGGCATGTGATGAGCGGATGAGCCATCATGGGCCTTCTGGGCTGACACCAGACACAGGTGAGTGTCAGGCAGAAAGGGACTCAATTACACCCCCCAGGTCCGTATCACCCCACTGTGCTCAGCTGGTGTGGCCTGAGCCCCGAGTACAGAGGGACCCTTGGGCTCTGAGCCGGATGGGGAAGCCAGGAGGCTGCAGGCAGGGAGGGATCTGAGCTCCGAGGCGGCCGGTGCTGCCCTGGGCCTGCAGCCAGTCCTGTGAAATGGGCGTTGGAATCCCTCGTGCGTGTGTTGGTTCATTCAGCATTTGTTGACATAGATCCTTGCCCAGAGGCTGCCGTGAGGACTGAGGCAGCAGACAGAGTGGGAGATACCTCACCAAACACATCCCACAGCATTTCACCCATCCTGGGGCACCTCTGCCATGCTCTCCATGATCCATCTTGTGTGACCCCGGTGAGATGGGACCCCGGCAACCTCATGGGCCCTGACTCGAGAAGCCTAGGTGCCGTGGGGCAGTCCTCGGCCCCCGACCTGTGAAATGAAGGGCGGGCAGTGAATTCGTGCACCACCAGCCTCAGATGCCCGCCACACCAGGACCGGGTTAGAAACGTCTCCTATGAAGGGCCAGGCCATAAATATTTAGGCCTTGTGGTCTCTGCAGCAAATCCTCTGCCTGTGCAGTTCAAAAGCAGACAGGAACAAGACGTGACGGGATGGGTGTAACTGTGTCCCAATAGACTTTATTGGTAAAATTCCATCCTGCAGGCCATCAGTGGCCAACCCCTGCCCTAAAGGGGCCCCAAAACAGTTCTGGGCTTATAATGATCAAGATTTAAAGACTAAGATTTCTGTGGCTGGCTACTTTTTCTGACAACTCTTCCAATCTGTCTTGCCTATGACCTTGTCTTTTAAAACGTGAGTCGCCCCCATTAAGACCTATGTGGCCACCAGCCCCTTCTGTCTTCAGACCGAGCTTCTAGCTGAGTGATGGGGGAAGTGTCCCATCTCTCTGAGCTCCATCCTCCCACTGTAGATGCAAGTTTGGAAGGCCTTCGCTGGGGCAGTGTCGGCGGGCCTGGCAGCTCCAGACGCACAGCCCCAGAACATCAGCATGCACATCTGGTCCCCAGGAAAGCAGACACTGGGGCCCAGAGAGACTAAGCAAGTGGCGTGAGGCCACAGAGCCAGAAAGTATCCCCACTGGAACTAGAACCCAGCTCTTTGGGCTCCAGCAGCCGGATCTCTTTCCTCTCCCCTCACACCCGCCCAGGGATGGTTCCCAGGTCCCTTCCAGTTCCCTTCTCGGAGTCCTGGGAAAAGGGAGACCCCACAAGAGAGAAGAGGAGGGTGGCAAAGGAGAGGTCTGGTGCCTCCATCATGCCACTGTGTGAAGTCTGTGACCTCCGTTCCAGGTGGCCGGGTCCTCCTCATGAAGAGATGAAAATTTGGGCCCAGAGAGGTGGAGACACTGGCCTTAGCTCACACAGCCAATAAGTGGGAGTCTGGACATGAACCCCAGCCTGTCGGGCACCTCATGGCAAGGCCTGACTGACTTCTCTGGCCTTGCTCTGCCTCTCCCTTTACACGGACACAGCAGAACTTCTAGAATGGAAACCAGACCAACTGAAATATCACCTGGCACAGCAGCAGGGGGAGCGGTTTTGAGGTGCAGGACTGGGAGAAGGACCCATTGGGGACAACTGCACCCCTGTCCAGCAGCTGGGAGCTACCATGTCGGGTGTGTTTGCCCAAGTAAACACTCAGCAAAGTGTGATTGAAATCAGGACAGAATTTCAAACCAGGAAGGATGCCGGGACAGTTCCGGCCACACACCCCGCCTTCACGTGCTCCGAGTGCGGTACCGAGCTGGCATTCAGGGGAGCCTAAGCAGGTGGGAGCCCCACACCCTGTCTTGAGAGCACCCCCTCCGTTCACTGGTGAGCATCAGCCCAAGCTGAGACCCTTCGCCAGTGGGGCCAGACCCGGAGAAGCCTCTGGGGCTGGCTCACCTGCTGGTCTCAGCGCCCAGGGAGGCATATCAGCCAGGAGGAAATGCCTAGAGGTCTTGAACTTCTGAACTCCATCCTCACCTCCACCTGAACCCAAGGAAACAGCCTCTTTGCTGTTATTGCTTTACAGCCTTGACTGTAAATTCCTCACCAATCCCACTTTATGGCAGCAGGGCAAACAAACCTCTGGGTTGTCAGTCTGGAGGAGCGTGCCCTCGGGCTTATAAAGTGGTGCTGGGGCACCTCCACCTGCTGGGGGTCCCAGCAGAGCAGCCGAGGGCTGTGGGGCGGACACCCTCAGGGTTGCGGGGTCCCAGGAGGGCCAGGCGAGGCCCGGCAGAGCCCTGAAAGCTAAGCGCCTGTCTCAGAGTCTGAGGACGGAGGCGTCCCTGGGCACTAGCTGGCCCTTGGTTCACGGCAGCTTCAGGATGACGCCGAGAAACAAGCCAGAATTCTGAATGACTTTATTGTACAGATGAGGGGGCGGAGGCCCAGAGAGATGGCGCTTCCCAGCCCCCATGCCCAGCCCTGCAGGACTAGAGCTCAGGCCCAGAGCTCCAGGCACTGCCCCCCAGACTCACACATGTCTGCACATGACATGTGTCCACGGGAGTGGAGTCCTCAGCGTCCTGGGAAGGCGCGTATCTGCCTCCCTGCAGAGCACATGTGCTCTTTTATCACACTGGTGACCTGAAGCACACCCGACTCTCTGTTAACAGGGATGTGTGAGCCTCACACCTGCCATTGTCTTCCATGTGAGGGACACGGGTCACACCTATTCCCTGTGGCACTGCCCCTCCTGCCCTGGACCAGTGAGTTCAGAAGGAGACTCGGGCAGCCTGCCCCTACCTCCCATCATATGCTCACAGCCCGGCGAGCCCCTTGCTCCTCCGTGGGGGCCCTGTATGCGGAGGGATGTGGGAAGGCAGAGCTCCCGGGGATGGGGGCTGCCACACTCTGACCCCGGGTTTGAGTTCAGCTCCATCAGTAATAAAGACACCATTTGGGGTGCGCCCTGGTGGCCTATCAAATAAGGCCACCAGACACAGTCCACATACAGCCCAAGGATCTGGGTTTGTAACCCAGGGCTGGGGAAACAACCAAGAGGTACAACTAAATAAAATTTAAATGTTTCCTCCTCTCTCTTCCTGCCTGCCTACTTGCCTTCATTCTTGCCTGCACTTTTCCTTAAAAAAAGAAAAAAAAGGATGTTATTTGAGCCCCTGCTGCCTTCCTCCTTTCCTACTGCAAGGTCCAGACAAAGGCAGGTGGTGGTAGTGGCCGGTGTGCGGGGCGCAAAAGGCCCCTTGCACCCCGCACACACCGGCTGCCCCTCTCTGTGCCTCTTTTTGCTCTAATTCTCACAGCTCCTTGCATGCAGAGTCTTTGGACACCCTGACTTATGCTGTCACCAAGAGTACGACAGAAAGCGCCCTGGTTGACGAGGCCCTGGAGGGAACGTCCAGACAGAGCAGTGAGCCCACGTTCAAGGCCAGGGGTGGAGAGCAGCGGGAAAGAGCCCTGCTCCGGAAGACCTGGAGCCGCCCCGTCACATCAGCTCTGGGGCCTCTGCTTCCTCACTCATCTGTGAAATGGTGAAGACAGGGCCAGGGACGGGCTCTAGGGAGACTGCTCCAGCACCAAGACGCAGATGGCACTTGTCCTCCAGCCCACACGCTCAGCCTGGGCCAAGCTTTTGTAAAAACGCAGGTGCCAGGTCTTTTGACTGCTGTGCTCTGGTGACGCCTGACGGGTGTCTGAAGCAGTGACTCCTGCAAGGAAGGGCGGCAAGAAGGAAGGCCGTTCTCTCCTCAAGGGGGCAGTGACTGGAGAGGACACCGCCACCATCCAAGTACATCGTGGCGAGGGCCTCGCGGACATGTCCTTCGGGTGCTCGGAAAGAGGCAGAAATGCTCCATGAGGATATGGCCCCCCGCAGAGGTGGGCCTGACCCCGACTCAGCAAGGCTGCCTGGGTCAAAGGAATAAGCAACGCCCCCCGTCGCGGGAGGACTCATGGTGGAGAGCGGGTGTGTCGTGGAATGCTGGAGGAATGGGGAGCCTGCACATCTGGGTTTCTGTTATTTGGCAAGCAAAGTTGCCTCAATAAATATTAAATTTCTGAACAAGAAAGCAGTGTCCCAGACCATACCCGTGTGCGGTTGTCCACACGGATGAAGGTTCACCAAACTCTCCATGTTGGTGACCTAGGTACCTGTCCCCACTTCCCAAAATCTACAGGCAGACAGTGTGGATGAGAACTAAGAACTGAGTGTCAAATAAAGCTATAAAACTGCAAATGAAAATGAAAATAAATAAAGCCAGGAACCACAGGGCAGAGCTGGAAGACCACGGGAAGGTAGTAGCAGCAGCGGACTTTGGCGTGCAGGGAACAGAGCGGGTCAGAGTGAGAGGTGGGAGTTAAACGGACAGGACAGTCCCAATCCTGCTCCCGGCTCCCAGGCAGGCCGCATCCGCCCCTTTCCCTGTGTGGTCTGCGAAATGGACACAGTGACATGCACGCTGTGCATGTGGCGGTGACATGCACGCCCTCCGTGGCGTGTAATAAGCTCTGAGTTTGCTGGCATTGTGGGTGGTGAACTGCGCATGCCCCGTTTCTAGGGCCGCGGGGCGCGGCGGTGAAGCGTGTGAGCGCAGGCCCAGGTGTGCACGTCCCGGCCGGTTCACGCGCCTGCTCCTGGTGTGTCCTTGGAGTCAGCTCTGTCTCTATACTTTGTGGGACCTGATGGTAATGTCACCCCGCGGGCCAATGTCAGGGTGCAGGAAATGTGCTATCACAGTACAAAGCGACAGTGTGTTTTCCTTCTGCTTTGCTCCGGCAGTGGGTGCGGGCGGCTGGCTGCGTAGACCTGGGTTTCACCCTTCCCGGGGCGAGTCTGGCCCGCGGCAGCGCCGACCACTGGGTCTTGCCTGCCTACATCTCAGAGTTGAGAGAGGGGGTTGACCGTCTCCTTGTAAACTTGGAATTACTTTTCTGGGGCACAGTTTACAGCCATGCAAGGGACCAGAGCTCTAGAAGAGTTCCTGGCACATTAGCTTGTTTCAAGGATGAAATGAGAGCGCGTGCAGGCAAACCCTTCCGGAAATCCTGAACTCAGGCTCGTCCCTGGCTAGCTACGGGCCAGGGAATCTTCTGCGTCTCTCACAACCTCAGCTTCTGAATCTGTAAAGCAAATATAATGATACTGACCTCCTAGGGGCACTTTTAAAATTAAATGAGATCTGGTGCGCCCTGGTGGAGTAGCGGTTAGGTCTGCTGCCTCCGAATGATCACAGTCCACGTACATCCCAGGGACCCAGGTTCCCATCCCAGGGCCAGAGAGAACAACCAAGATGTACAACTAAATAAACGTAAAGTGATTCTTCCTCCTCTCTTGACCTGCCTGCCTGCCTACTGGCCTTCATTCTTACTGTACCTACATGCACTTTTCCTTTAAAAAAAAGTTAAATGAAATCACATAAATAAACACAACACACTGCCAGCACATGCTAAGTGCTCGATTCCCAGCTGGCAGTGTGATTGCCACTGTGGTTTGTCCTATCGCACCCTCTTCTCTCCCCCCCTGCCCTGGAGGACAAGGCCGTCTCCTCTCCGTGCTTGAACACAATCTCTGGAGCAGAGGATCCGGGCTTTCCTGGGGCACAGCCTCTCAGGACCCTGGGCCTGTGCCCCCCACACCTGGGAAATGAATCATCAGAAGAGGAAGACTGACTCCTGGGCGTCCTCGCAAGACACAGGGACGGCTAGACAGATTCCTTTCATCTTTCCTCACAGTCAGTAGCTGCTGCCTGGAGGAGCGTTAGTTGGTTAGTGCCAACTGACTGGTGCAGTGATAAACGAGCCCCCGTTCACGCTAAGTGTCTGTCTCGGGGTTGCCATTTTTATGGTTGCTGTTATTATGAAATGCTTATTTCCTCAGTCACGCACACAGGAACTGGACGTGAACCCCCTTCCCGGAAACCTGGGGAAAGCAGCCCTTCTGGGCAGCCCAGCCCGGCCACCAGTGGGGCGGGCAGAGGCGAGAGCACTTACTAAGCATTGGCTGTGTACCAGGAAGGGGTCAGCAAGCTCACTGCTGAGCCACCTCAGGTCATCGGGACACCCGTGCCGCCAACAAGGACCCTGTTTCCCCAACCAAGTGGCCTGGCCGAGAGGCTAGATGCGCAGGTCACGGTGTCAGTCAGTAGGGAGCTGTGGACCTGGACGCTGGGCTGGGGGCCCCCTGGACTGAGCACCTGGGGAACTTTTCTGACCTTGGCCGACTTCTCTTGCGTTTTGTTGTCCTTGTCATTGGCCCAGGACTCGGGACTGCCTGAGTCTTGCCCTCGTCCCGATGGTCCTCACCTGCTCACAACATCAGGCTGGGTGGAGGGACAGTACGGGACACGGGACACAGCCTCTCCACGTCAAAGGCCAACTCCAGAGACCGCTGTGACCATGACTCCAGGGAAGAAAAGGACACACATGATCCTCTCTTCTCAGGGGAAGAGCCAGTTGGGGGTTCGGCGGGAAGCAGTTCTGGACCAGTCAGTGAGGCCCGGGCCCCACCGTGCACACATCCCGCCACGGAACCCTGGCCGGCTGGGAGCTCCGGGCTGCTCCTCTCGACATGGCCAGGCTGGCAGTTTCTGCCTCCGGGCTTCAGGTGAGGATTTAGTGGGAGAATATAACACTAAGGGCTTAACGTGCTGCCCTGTGCAAAATGGCTCTTGTCATGACTAGCGTCAGCTTTCTACTTAATTCTCTTAGTGGTAATTATTGCCAACACCGAAGAGCCGCCATGTGTCAGGAGCTGTTCTTGGTAATTGTCTTGTTTTATTTCAGTTAGTGGCTGCAAGCACACCCTGTGGGTTTCCAGTTAAAGATCCTCCTGTTGTCCCCATTTCACAGACCTGAGGCCAAGAGAAGCAACTAACTTGCCCAGATCATGCTTTAAAAAAAAAAAAAAAAGAGGAAAGGTACAGGCAGGAATAAAGGAAAGCAGGCAGGCAGGAAGATGATGCGGGGACACACAGCTTGGAATCCATAGGGCAGGATGCAAAGGTGAGTAGAAAACTAACTGGCAGAACTTGGAGCATCGAAGAGTAAGGACCCCACAGACAGGGGATCTCACCTTAGCAACCTGCGTCTAGGACACACCCCTAGATACTGCCACCTTTTTTACTCCAGGTAACCTGGACATGACCAAAGCCCCTAACCCTCATCTATATGCAGAATCCATCTTGCCTAAGTGAGAGGCAGGCAGGCAGCTTAGGTCCCCTCCACACACACATACACGCATATGTGTATTCTCTTTCCAGCCCCTTAGGGCACCTCAACTATTTATTTCTGCTTTTAATAAACTTGCTGTGTGTTCCTGGCCAAACAGCTCTCTCCAGAAATTCTTCCTGGAAGAACCCAGCGTCTCATCAGCATGTCTCAGCTGCCCCCACTCCCCCCGCATCAAAGAGAGAGGAGGAAGAAGCACTTTTTTTATTTCATTTAGTTGATCATCTTATCTTGCTTATTCCCCAGGACCTGTGTCTCGAACCTGGGTCCTTGGGATGTACGTGGCCTACACTTAACCAAAGTCGGTGGACCTGTTATTCCACCAGGACCCGGGTGTTTTTAATTAGACTTTCTATTTGTAACCATTGGAGGGTCACATGCAGTCTAAGAAATCATTCAGGGCGATTCTGGACACTCTCTCTCCTGCACCCTCAGCGGTGCATCTTTCAAAATCGTAGTGCCGTTTGTACCGTGCGCCACCACTGACATGGGCCAGTCAGGACACAGGCACCGCCAGCAGCTGCCACCGCCGCCAGCCCCAGCCCCTCCTCCAGCGCTGCTCACAGAACTGCCATTTGCATTCTTTTAGGGAGTTTCGTTTACCTTCAAGAGAATGACTTGATTTCCCCTTTGTCCGTAAAGGGCCTTCTCTGTGGGAACAGGAATCTGCACTGACAGTCTCCACCCCATGACCCCTCGGTCCCAAAGTCTGGAGCAAGTTGCCTTCTCCGCCTTCCAGAGCCTTCCTACGTGTGTTTCCAATTTAACATCCAGGGTTTAGGGTTGTACTTAGCAGGAAGAATAGGGGAAAGTGTGTCTATTCCCTCTTTTCAGAAGCAGACATCACACACACTCACACACATTCACACACGCTCACACTCACACTCACACATGCACACACTGACACTCACACGTGCACACTCACATGTGCACACCTGCACGCTCACACACACACTCACATGAGCATTTCACATCTGGTTTCAAACCCAGGCAGTGGCGGCTCAGAGCCCATGGACATAACCCGCCCAGGCCATCTGAGCTTATTCAGGCAAACCCTTCTGAAAACTGTCACCCGACACTGATGTCCCCATTACTGTGAAGTCCTCGGAGGACTTCAGCCTAAATCTCTTGTGAAGAACAACAGCTTAAAGGCCTGCTGGCCCCACACGGGCGTCTGTGTCGAAGGCGAACGGGACGTCTCAGGCCGGCGCTCACCTGTCAGCGTGTGCATGAAGGTGTGTAGACACGCGTGTGGCCCTCCTATAAAAGGACAATGCTGCCATTTCCCTTCCGGGCACCCTTTGCTTTTGTGAACCCAAGTTTCTGAGCTCCAGACTCACAAGTGCCTCTTAAGAGGTGCTCTGACTTAGTGCCAGGCTCTTCGCAAAGCATTTAGCACATGAACTGCCTCTTGGGCCCGGTTTCCAATCTTCACCCCTCCGTGCACATTCCAGCCTCCTCGGAGCAGAGTCTCACAGGCCACCAGCTTCAGGAACCTGAAACCTGACAGCAGGTCATCTCACCGCCCCCACCAATGTGCTTCTGACTTCGTGCCCGCAGGTGTGGGGAGGGGGCACTCGGCCTCACCAACATGCAGACAGAAAATGCAGGGCGGCGAACGCCCAGAGGCCATTCTTGACCCAGTGGGACAGGACTCGTTGGAGAGACACTAGTCCTGCTTTCTCTGGGCAGATGCTTCTAAGCCTCATCCAGCAGCTTTTGGAACGTCTGTTGGGATTGATCGATGGATGAGTCCTCATTGGAGCAGCCAGATTCTGATCAGAGGATGGTAGGTATCGTATTGGTTTCTCTTCTCTCCTTTATTTTATTTCCTTTGGTCTTCGCTCCTCTTTCCCGAATCATAATCTCAAAGAGACCACCCACTCTTAAACGTTTGGGAGAACCGGGCAGAGACACCGGGTACTGGACGCAGCCCCAAAGAGAGAGCCCAGATTCCACAGCATCAAGTCCCTCCCTGTTGGGCCGGGACCAGAGAGACAGTGAGACTCCACTGCGTGGTGGTGGCCGAGGTACATGGCCAGCCTGGGAGTCACAGTCCTTACAGAGACAGTGAAGTGGGCTGGTTTTTCTTAACGCCCAAGGAAAATCTTGGATACAGCCCATAGCAAGCCTAGACCAGCCCAATATCCACTCAGGGCAGACTCATGTCACCTCTGTGGAATACTGGGACCCTTACCTCCCGCCGCTGCCCGGAGGAGAGCTGACACCCAGGTCGGACCACCTAAGCCCAGCAGGTCTCCCAGAAGAATCAGGGGCCCAGGAGTTGGGGACAGCGAGACCCTTAGATCCCAAAGGGCGCGCTGGCCTGAGAACAGTGAATCTGGTTTCCTCGGAGCCCACCAGGCTGGCCGGCAGACTCCCTTCCCTCTTAGAGGAGACGGCGTCCCTTTGCCTAGAGACCCCGCAAGGCCCTTCCCGCGCTGCTGCCTTGCAGTGGCTGACCCTCCTCCCCTCAGGCCTGCAGCTCCAGAGGCAGGTCTGGCCAGCGCTGCCCACGCCGGGAGGTACGGCTGCTGCTGTGGACGGAGGCAGCTTCGTCGTGCAAGGAGTTGCAAGCCCCCACTCAAAGGTAGAAGCTCCTGGGGTCTGCCGGGAAGTATAGAGATGGAGGGAAGCGTGTGCTGACTGGAAGACGCCACCAGAGCCGGGCTGTTGGGTACCCTAGCCGCCCTGCAGCCCTGCTGGGATGCCTCCCCCGAGCTCACACGCTGCGGATCTCCAACAGAGAAGGTGGGGTGCCAGGACTGGTTTGACAGACTGAGAAGGGACCCCGAGACAGGAAAGCTAGCCGGATAGATTGTGCAGTCGGCAGACCCACCTGCTGGCCAGGCACAGCGTCAGTCATCCCAGTGAAAACCAGCAGCGGAGAGAGGGCAGCTGCAGGGTGCTGGCAGTGGGAGCCATGTGCACGGCCCGAGCCTGAGGCTGGCAGACGCTGAGAAACTTCTGGAGAAGCACACACGCGTGCTCAGCCGGTTACACATGCACACACAGCTGGCTACACGCACATACACAGCCGGTTACACACACACACGCAAATGGCTGGCTACACACACGGTCAATTACACACACGTGGCTAATTACCTGCACACGCACACATAACCAGTTACACACACAACTGGTTACACACACAGCCGGTTACACCCACACACATACACACACAGTCGGTTACACACACAGTCATTTACACACGTGCATGGCCAGTTACACACACACACAGAAGAGGCTTGCTCACGGGCCCTCCGCTGAGGCCGGAGGGACCCTGCAGCATCAGGCAGGGAGGAGAATAAGCCAGCATCTTGGACAAACCCAGGGGCATCTATCCCCTGCAGACCTCAATTTCAAAATGCATCCTAGCGGGTGCTTTCTGGAGTCACGTCCAGAGCCAGTGTCTCTGCCTGGCTCTGCTGAAGGTTTACGCGCGCGACTCCATTTGGGAATGTGATCCAGGAAGGAGTGAGGACCAAAGGAAAAGGAACGAAGACAGGAGAGAAGAGACCCACGCAAGCACCTGTCTGGTGCATCCTGGAGGTCGCTGGGTACAGTCCACATACATCCCAAGGACCCAGGTTGAAGACTCAGGACCAGAAGGAACAACCAAGATGAACAACTATATAAAATAGTAATATTTCTTCCTCCTCTCTCTTCCTGCCTGCCTGTCTGCTCGCCTTCACTCCTGCTGCACCTTTCCTTTGAAAAACAAAAACAAAGGAAAACAAGGTCCTGTCGTTCTCTCCATAGAGTGGGAGATGCCCCAGGAGCTTGGCTGCCCAGCGGCAGGGAGATATTGGACCCGGGTGTGGTAGATGGCGGGGAGGTCTGTGAAGGCTTATCCAGGACCCAGGTCTGCAGAAGGCAAGTGACAGCCAGGCGGCTTCCTCTGGAGCCTGTGTCTCAGGCTCTGCTCTGGGGACCCCAGACTTGGGTTGAACCTTTTTTAATTTCAGTATCAGGACCTCCCACAGAGCTGAGACAGGACCAGCCCTTTTAAATTCGTATTCAAGTAGCATCGGTGTATCACCTGACAGGTGTCCAGCCTTCTAATTCACCCCGTGTGCGCCACTGTATGACCGTCACCAATACCCTCTACCCATGGCCATCGCACTGACCCCTTTAACAGTGACCTTTTTATTTTAGTCTTTCTTTTGTTTGCACTCCGATGTGATTTTCAGGAGACTGAAGCCAACCTCAGTCTGTGTACACGTGACGCCAGACCCGCCAGCAGAATCCTGGGGCTGTTGGCCACCACGATGTCCCCTCCTTCCTTCCCTTGTTCCCTTCCCTCCCACCCCTGCAGCAGCCAGTCTTCTGTCCTGTGAATTTCGTTGAGATGTGTCTGTGTGTTTTGTTTCTTTCTATTCCATCTGTGAGTGAAACCCTACTCTACTTCTCCTTTTCTTCCTGACTAATTATGCTTAACATGATCCCCTCCAGTTCCATCCAGGCTGTTGCAACGGGAGCGAGTTCATCTTTTTTAACAGCTGCCTGCATTCTGCGGAGTCTCTAGACCACAGCGTCTTTATCCAGCCATCCGTTGATGGGCATTTAGGCTGTTCCCTTGTCTGGGTGTTGTGAATGGTGGGGACACCCATGTCTGAGCCGTCTTGGGCACGAGGGGAGAAAACAAGCCCTCTGGCCACACCATGACTTTTCTTCCCCACCTCCCGAGGGGTTTGTAGGACAGGACTGCGTCCTCCCCTGCCTGTGTGGCTGCTTTGAGGTTTAAAATCCTACCGCAGGTTGACAGACTCGTCACCTGTCATAGGGCAAAATCCATTATTATTATCAATCGTGGTAATGGATAATTAAACAACAAACGCGCTAATCTCATTAAGTCATTTATTTAATTAATTTATTTTAATTCATGTAATTAGTTAATATGTTAATGCTTGCTTTCATCCCAAGACAGCCCACGGGCTCTCCAAGCTCCGTGTATTATTATTAATGGATTCTCACACGTCGAGAAGGCAGAAGTTTAGAGCTTTTCTCAAAGTCACTTCTTCGTGTCGCCCACGGGGAAACTCACTGCCCTTGACCATGGACACTGTGAGCCCACGGGGGGCGGTGCGGGGGGAGACACCACGCCCCCACTGCCTCCCCGGAGTCTGCTCCTTCTCCTGGCCCAGGCGCCCTCTCTCCACTCCTCCCCGCAGAGTCCTGCCCCGTCCTCTAGGACTCAGTGAAGGGGTCCCTCCAGCAGAACCCCTCGGAGCTCCCCAAGCTGGGCAGCTCCTGCCTGCCCTGGGTAGCACATGTCACACCTGGGGATGTGCCTGGATTCCATGCAAGTCTTTTGAGAGAAAGGGCTGAGTCTGACAACATCAGTAACCAACCACAGCATAGCTACTGCCGGAGTTCGCCGAACATCTGGTCTGCGCCCAGCATTTTCCAGCGACATTTGCAGAGACAGCACATCTGATCCTCACCCCAACTTTGAGCTGTGGGAGTGGATCACTGGTTTCTCATTTTTATTTTTATTATTTTATTTCTTTATTTTATTTCATTTTACTTATTTTATTTTATGTTATTTTGTTTTACTTTACTTTTTTTTTTTTTTTTTTTTTTTTTTTTTTTTTTTTTTTTTTTTTTTTTTTTTTTTTTTTTTTTTTTTTTTTTTTTTTTTTTTTTTTTTTTTTGGAATAAGGAAATTTCCCAGGACCATCCACCAGAGCTGGACTCCAAACTCATGTTCAGATGTCCCCAAAGTCAGCTCCCTTGACACTGATGCGAAACTCATACAGGGCGACTTCCTTGTTACGCTTCCTTATTATGCTCAGATAATAAATGAACAAGCCCCAAATGCTTTCCTAACAAATTTGGATCCCATAGCGAGAGAAACAAAGAGACCGTGGGTGTGAAGTGGGAGTGACCATGAGAGGTTTCCGAGAAATTATATTCTATTGATCACTCACGGTGATGTTTAAGGACATTAAAAATTTCATTACTGGTGATAAGATTGCTTTTTATTCTAAGGCTTAAAGCCACAAACAAAAATAATAATTCCATTAGTTGTTGAAAATGGTAATAATCCTGGTGAGTAAGAATTTTATTACTATGGCAACTGGGAAGCCCAGGGATAATAAATAAAAAGTTCCTGCCTGTTGTGAGGAGTTTATTTTGTGGCTGATACGCCATCAAGCCTCATAATTCCATTAGTAGTTAAAAATTGTAATAATACCCTTGACAATCATTTTTACTGCTATACCTGTAAAACACAAAGAAAAGAAATAATTTTGTCAACAGGAAAGTGGTGACAATAACTCAGCTCTTAGGAAGAAGGCTGTGGCTGTGTTTTGCTGTGACTAGCATCTTCGATTTGTGACGTGTGACTCAGAAACTGTTTTGAAGATAAGCTGTGTCTCTCTTCCAGTTCTAGTGTCTTCATGGCAAAGAAGACTGCACTCAGAAATGGTTGATGGTAGCTCAGCCATTCTGTGATCTTCCCTGGGGCTCAGTCTTCTGGTCTGTTCAATGGGAAGGTAGAGTTGTTGTGTGTTTTTTTTTTTAAAGGGAAAGGTGCAGGTAGGAATGAAGGCAAGTAACCAGGCAGGAAGAGAGAAAGAGGAAGAAGCATTTATTTATTTTATTAGTGGTTCACCTTGCTTGTTTTCTGGCCTCAAGTCTTGAACCAGGTACCTTGGGATGTGTGTGGACTGTGCCTTTGGTGAACAAATCCTCTAGGCCACCAGGATGCACCCGAGATTCTATTTCTGTTTAGACTAATATCTGAGGATCTTGTCTGACAGCGATCGTTACCCTGACCGCTTGGAGGGAAGATAAAGCGCTCTGTGTTTCTGGGATGAGGGGGTTCAGTGCAGGAACTCGGAGAGCTGTGCACTGTTGTGGGAGGAGCGGGGAAGGTCAGGGAAGCCCCTGCCTATGAGCTCAGCCTGCAGCACTGAAGCGGGCGGGTTTGCAAGCACACCCAGAGCCTGGGAAGCTCCCGGGCGCCACCTCCATGGGCAGTCCCGATGGAGGGACCTCTAGGAAGCTCACCTGGAAGGTTTCCAGCCTTGAATCACACCTGCCCGGCTGTAGAGCCTTTGGGGCACAATGACTCTCTTTCTCTGCCACACATATCCTGCGAGCGCCCTTATTGGCCAACTCGAACCTGACCTGTCCAGAGAGGAGATACTTGGAGGAATGAATGACAGAGACGAGACACAGACAACCCTGCCCGGGTCCAAACTGACTGTTTGATTAGTGCCCTGGGGGACTCAGGAACTCCAGGAAGGCTTCCTGGAAGAAGTAACATTTAACTGGAAAACCAGAGAATGAGCAAGATTTGGTCCAATCGAAGAGAATGGGGAGAAGTCAGGGAGGAGTTTCAGGCAGTAGGAGCAGCATAAGCAAAACGGGGCTCCGGGGAGCCTGCACTGGGAGTGGGGTACGGGACGGCATGTAGGCTACTGCAATGCAGCGATGGAGTTTGCCCACGTCACTCGGCAGCAGCATCAGTAGACTTCGCCATGGTGCTTACTCTCTGAAGAAATTGGCCATGAATGTAGCCTCTGAGAGTGAAGAGAACCGTGACTCATGTGCCACAACTCAGGTTCCTCATTGAACTTATTTCCGAGAGTCCTGTCACATGTTGCACAATTAAGTCAGCTCTTCCCTGTCCGTAGGGTTGTTGGTCAGGCAGCCCCCCACGGCTCCCCCCACCCACCTGCATTCCACGGCATCTGGCTCTCGTCGGGAATATCTAGGAGGCAAATAAACAGGACCGGGTACTTCATGGTGATGTGGGCAGGGGGAGACAGGAAGATCATGGATTCCGTTTGGAACTGTGGGTTTTGCGGCACCCTGGAGACACCACCTAGGGATGACAATGGGGCGACAATGTCTAGATCGGTCTGGAGCCCAGTGGAGAAGTCTGAGCTCGAGACAGAGGCTGTGAAAACATGGCTATCTGTGAGGGTGGGTGGGATGTCGAGGGGAGATGCAGAGGAGCCGGATGGGGCTTTGAGCCGCAGTGAGAGCGCATGGCAGGCGATGGCTGCTTTGGCTGCGGAGGGCCGAGGACAGGTGCGCGGAGAACTAGGACAGCCAGACACTGTGGCATCAAATAAGCTAAAGGAGGGAGGGCTTCGGGAGGGAGAGGGTCGGAAAAGTGTCAGTGTGTTTAGCAGCCTGGAGAGCAGTGGTGACCTCGGTGACAGCTGTGTGTGGGACATGGGGTGGGAGGAAAGCACAAATGAGTGTGGGCCACAGGGGAGTAGGGACCCTCAGAGCAGCACGACAAGGAGGGGAGCAGGGAGGCAGGGCTGCAGCTAGTGGGGGCAGAGTCAACACGGTGGTGGAGACCAGTGTTTCAAAACAAGGGTGGGGTGCGCCCTGGTGGCCTGGTGGAGAAGTCTGCCGTGGTCCAGTCCACACACATGCCAAGGAGACCCGTGTCAGGGGGGAACAACCAAGAAGAACCATTAAATAAAATGAAATGCTCCCTCCTCTTCTCTCCTCCTGCCTACCTGTCTACTCTCCTTCATTCCTGCCTGCGCCTTCCCTTTTTAAAAACAAAAGCAAGCGTGTTTTTTGAGGACATTGATGAAATTCAAGAACAAATGCAGGCGAGGAAGAAGACAAGAGGAGCAGACGCCCAGAACAACACTCACGCCTGGCAGCCCAGGGCGCCTGCCTGCAGCGCAGGTCCTCTGAGTTTGGGGCCCAGCTACTCAGCTGGCTCACACTGAATGGAAGGATCTTGGGGTCTGAGTCCAAGGGGAACTCTCTGAAGGCTGCTCTTTGCTGAAGCTCAAAGGGTGACCTTGTCATCAAAGACTTTGGGATTTGAAAAGACTCTAGCACCCCTCTACCTGCCTGGATTTTCAGACTTAGCTGGGAAACGCTTCCTTCATCTCAGGTGGGAGCCCCAAATTTGGAACAGGGATCACAGGTGGTTTGGGGGGAGCCTTCAGGTCCAGCTGCTGCAGCTCCGAACTACACAGCACCTGAGGTTCCACGGATCAGTTTGCAAACCTGTGGTTCCCCTTTCTCATTTATTTGTCTGTGAATTCACCGCAGCTCTGTTATGGCAGAGCCTCCAGATGGCAACAAGACTGACAGCCGGGCACTCGAAGGTAGAGAAAATGGCACTTTATTGCAGGGGGTATTGTCACCCAAAGCTAAGCAACAGGGGTTTTAGAGGAGCTCCTTTTATACTCTGAGGTAATGATTCATCTTCTTGGCTATGTGTGTTTTCTGCTGGCAACTCTTACCAGTTATGCACAGCTGCAGAGTAGGGAGGCGATGCTTGCTTGTCCTTGATCATGAAAACAGGACATAGCTGCAGCCTCCATAGAACAGGACGTAGCCATAGTCTCTGCAGTACTATAGAAAATTCCTGGCAGACTAACTTCTGCATTGGGGTCAGGGAATAGGTCTTCCACCACAGCTCAGTCCCTGAGGGCAAGAGGTACGCAACGCGAAGTCTGCAGAGCTGCACATCTGTGGAACCCTCTCTCGGTGACATAGCTGGACTTTGCTTTCAACTAACCTGACACATTTAAATTAAATTTGTTTTTATCTCTGCCCTGCCTTGTTTCCCAAAGGATTCAAGGTAGTGTGTAAAGATATATGCAGAGCAGCTAGATAAAATCACCTCACAATACAAGCAGATAATAAAGTCACGGGGAAGTGACAGAAGAAAGCTCTGGTCTCAGGGCTGCTCAGAGTGCCAGTCACTTGCCAGAAAGGGTCACAGATTTGCCTTTGAGCTTTCAAGCGATCGCAGCCACACATGCACCTGCGCACGAAGGCTGGATACCAGGACGCAGTTGCCTGCTTATCGACACCACCACCTCAACAAGATTTGAGCTAAAACAATTCAGTTTGCCAAATTTCATTTGTGTCTTATGTTCTAAGACTCCTCCCAGGGTCAACAGCAGGGTAATGTTCCAGGAGAGGTTTTACCTGTTCTTGACTGATCAGAAGTCACCTGCTGTTAAAAGGGTCAGAAGTGCCTTCTAATCATCTCTTCCAGAAGGTTCTGGGTCCTGGAAATAAAAATGTAGAGGCCCTCAAAAGAACAGAAAGTGCGGCTGAGGACAGTTGTCCCTGAACACTGTGTATGACAGAGGCACTTTCTCTGACCCCAGTTCACCCAGGAGGCTTAGATCTTACTTTCTGTCTCTAAGCTCACTTCCTTCTATGAAGAAATATCTCCCACTGTAGGTGATTTATTCACTAATTGACTTCTTCATCAAACATTGATTCAGTGCCCACCATATACAACTCACTTTCATTTCCATTATTTCACTCACTCCTCAGACAACTCTATGGGGAAGGTACATGTGATCATTCCCATTTTACAGACATGAAAGTTGAGGCCGACAGAAGTATAAAGTCAATACCCAAGGACTGCACCTTTAGGAACGGTAGAGCTTAGACTTGAACCAAGTCTCTTGACCCCAGTCTGGTGCCCTTTGTGTTGTACTATAGGAGCCAGCTGAGAGGAACATACCAACACTGAGAATCAGAGATTGTTAGTGAGTCCCAAACTAGGCAGACCTTCAGGAGCCACAGAAAGCAGGCGAGAGGACTAGAGCTGAAGGATAGTCTGCCGTCTTAAATCCAAGGCAGCACAGGTGTATTCTTGTGTGCAAAACTGAAGTACTCGTTCTCCTGCAGGTTTGTTGCTGAGAGCAGCCGTGTACATTGGTGCAGGTTGTGCACTGCTTCAGTCATCCTTGTGGATTTACATATTTAGTATTTTAAAATTTGCATATGCATTAGCTCCTCAGCCAGTGGCAGGAAAGTGCATCAAAGAATGAGCAGTATTTCCTAATTTGCAAGGAGATTGAGAGAAGAGCTGGAGTGAGCCATCCACGTGATCGTGCGTGTTCAGTGATTGGTACCGAGCAGCCCCTTGATAGCTGCTTGTCTCCACCCCGCCTACTAAAATATGAGTGTATCAAGCTTTCCCAACCTGCCTCATGGGGCAGTTCTGAAGATGAGTAAAAGGTGGGTATTGATGTGTGCGTAGGCACGCTGGGACACTGTCACGTGGAGCGAGTTAATCAACTGGTTAAGGAAGGTGAGGGGAGCACATAGTGTGTTCCAGGTGTCATGAGACTGGCTGGGTGGGCAGGGCCCTATGCTGTTCAAGGGACAGAAGATCCAGCAGCAGCCGAGTACAGAGCTTCTGTGGGGACTTCTGCGGGGATGGAGGTGAAGCATGGTGTCCAGATGAGAGAAGGGAGGGACCGGCGGGGTGGGAGGCCCAGGAAGTAGACAGATGCTGGAGAGAAATGGGAGAAAGGCCTGGAGCAAGAAGGCAGGAGGGGAGGTGGGGGAGTGTGTGGGACACAAGGGCAGAGTGACAGTGACGGAGAGAAGAAATGAGAGATGAAGGGTTGGGAGAAAGACCAAGAGAAGAGAGAGAAAGAGAGAGAGGGACAGACAGAGATGTAGAGACAGATGGAGAGATACAGACAGGCAAGCAGGAGGAGAAAATACACATAGAAAGACAGACTGACAGAAACAAATACTAAGAAAGAGAGAAAGTAAGGAAAGAGAAGAAGGGAGAAGGCAACAGAGGGAAGGGCAGCAGAGGGGAGAGGAGGGGAGAGGAGGGGAG